>JAQJVL010000301.1:527500-744541 GCA_035578905.1 Stictocephala bisonia
ATGAAGCTATTTTACGAATAGAAGATTACTATTGATATTTTTACAAATAAAAGTTACAGTATTATGATATTGTATTACAGAATAGCTGATAATCAGTTAATAGTTAAATACGTTTATATATATATATATATATATATATATATATATATATAAAATATTAAAATAATAGAGCTCAAAATCTGGAATAGCGCTGAAAATAGCATTGTAGGCATTTAATCTGTTTGCTTTCTTATGCTCCTTAAAAAATATTACACTTCATATTTGAAATACACTAAGACAAGTTATAATAAACATTATAGTAAATATATATTAAATAATATATATTTACTATAATATATATTATAGTAAGTTTCATAGTCCCACGTGAATTTCATAGTTACTTATTTAAATAACCAATATGATGAAATATTTTCTTTATTTCCATTATTTTATTTGTTAGGCATATACTATTTTGTTGTTGATATTATGATATGGGTTATTATGTATGAGTGTTGTTTACTTTCATCCCTGTTATGCTATTTACTTTTTTTTAGATATGTTTTATTTATATAACAGCATCTAACGTGGGCGTAGATTTAGCTGTTCCATTATTATTATTCCTTTACTTAATTCTTATTTTATTGATATCAGAGTTTTGTTCATTTTTATTGCACAAATTGTCATCGATATAACATTTACCGATTTTATACATTATCTAGCATGTAATAGCTATCCGTAAAATATAATTATTAAAACGTGTTTGCAGTGTAAGATAAAATAATTATAATAAATAATAATAATGACAGCAATTAGTGACATCTTGAAATCGTACTTGGAGCAGTTAATAACATATTTGATATTATGAGGAGTTTTTATTAGCCTAGTGTTTTAATGTTTAATTAAATTTGTTGAATAAAATCGTACCTTGCTGTTTACAATTTTTTGAGTAAATGTTTTGGAAGGCTTCGTGGGAACATGCTCAGTGGTTTGGAAGGGTGTTGAGGGATTTGGTTTTCCGGGTGACGTCACTTATCTCTTCATCTGGTCTGTCACACTCCAGTTCTTTCGTTCCCATGTCTTTACAAAATGTATTAGTCGGTAGATTAGAATTTATTTTGCATTACATTAAGCTGAAATTTTGAAATTGGGTCGTGAATTTATTTTGATCGAATTTCTTTCTAATTCTCCTCTAAGGAATAGTTTATTTTAACTGAATCATCATGTGACAGAGATAAATATTTTAGGTTTATTTTGTTGAATCAAAGATAGTTTTACACTATTTTGAAGAACGTTACTGTTTTCAGAGTTTTAAAGATTGCTACATTTAACCTCTTTTGCTACTATAATACCATTGTAAGTGTGGTAGAGTACCATTGGTGGGACGGTCATTAACTCTGTACGTGTGTGGGTGGGTTAGAGGATCATTACCACTTTTGTTTGGGGGTGGATAGGTGGGAGGGAGTTGTGTGTACATGTGTGAGTGGGTGGGAAGGAGATGTGTTTACATGTGTAAGTGGGTGGGAGGGAGATGTGTGTACATGTGTGAGTGGGTGGGAGGGAGATGTGTGTACATGTGTGAGTGGGTGGGAGCTCATTGCCATATGTTTCAACTTAAATATTCATCTGCTGAGTCAAATAAATAATTTAGGATAGAACAACTTTTTTGATTAGAGTACGTAGTTGATCCATAACTAGTTATGTGTGCAACCAATTAAACTTTATTTTTCATTATTCCTAAGCTTGTGATATAAAAATACACTTTATAATAATAATACATTTTATTACTGACTCAAATTTCCTCGTTATAATATTTCTGGGAACAAATAACATTTCTATTTATTAAAAAGTCACTGAGATATGGGTAAAGAATATGGGAATAAATAAGTGCAGATGAACGAGTGAAGTCAATGTTACTAACCAAATTCAACTGTATCTTACAAAATGTCATTTGTTAATAGCGCAATTGCAGGGGTAGTTTAACATTTATATATATTTAAATATGAGTTTTTGACCACTACATTAAGATTTGTGGCCTTATGAAGTGGTGAATGTAGCTGAGATTTAAAATCACTATTAAAATGAAACCGTTCAATGTAAAAATTACATTTTTCATAACTACGTTTTTACACATAACTTATAAGATCAAAATGTTTTTCGTTTTACAAAATCTAAAATGTATAACTTCAAAGGTGAGAAAATATTTTCATAGTAACAAAAAATCCCTTCAGTTATGTGTAAAATACTTAGTTTAAAATAAATACATTTGTACTTTGAACAATTTTGTCTTAGGCCACAAGTTCTAATGCAGTGATAAAAATAAAAAAATATATTTTTCCTGTCTCAAGGAAAGGTACATTGGCTAATTTTGATTATAAAATTGGGAAATAGTTAATACACCCAAAACCGATTGCACCGCCTTGTAGTCAGTGCAACCAAACTAACTAAAGTTTCAGTATGGAGATAGACTAACTCATAAAAACAAACGGTTATAGGGAGAAGTGGGCAGTAAATAAAACTTAGCCGGAGTTTGGTCCATCTGTTAAGAACGATGTTTTGATATATAATGACTTTGCCAACCACCCCTCACTCCCCCATAAACTTCCACCACTGAACTTTTCTAATAAAGGAGTGTTCTTTCTTCCTTAAAATCTAGATCAATACATTCAGAATGGACAGTATGAAACGTTTAAGAGATATGATACATTTTATAGTAATTTATTGTTTTTTTCCCAAATCAATTTATATTTTGACTAAACAAAGACTCAAAGTAAAAAGTAATGTCATAAAATACTTTTATGAAATAAAAAGTTAAATGCTATTTTCACTATTAAATTTACATTATTTTTATATGCCCATTCTAATTTCAAAACCTATTAATGTGGAAAACTTATTCACACGATGTTAGATATCTTTAAAGCTTCGATCGTATTTATCTGATAATAGGCTTACCACTTTCAATATAGATCTGGAGATCGATTTTTTAAAACGAATCCACATTGAAAATGAATATCCTAAAATTTTGTTCTGTAATTGGAATGTTTTCAAAATATTACTCGTAGATTATGTATTGACTGTTATGTATTATAAATACACAACGAAGCTATTTATTTTACAATATCAATGGGTCATTGTTATTTCATAGTGAGCAGTCTTTTCTTTTGTTATTAGTCTTTGGAGAAAGCACTGTGTGACGTAATGTAATGAAATATTCAAATTCATGTAGTGTGGATGGTTAGTTTAATGTTATGCTCTTAAATTGTTCAAGATAGTATAATTTTGATGAAGAAGGTTCGATATCCTAGATTTGTTAAGAATATAAAGGTTGGTTTTATATAAAAGGCAAAGAACTTCAAGTTAAAAGGGCTGCAATATCTGTGGATCTCAAATTTAAATAGTCTATAATTATAACCATGTGGTCATGAAAAAATTAATTACATGGCACAGAAATTACTTTTGAATTTTTAACAAAAAGACCTTTTACAAATCCTTTAAGTATAATATTAATTAGTAGAGAAGGCTGAATAGTTTAAATCTCATAACAAGTGTCCTTTTTTATTTTGAATTCATGGAAATATATTGACATCACCAAACGTTTTTGAAACTTAAAACGGCAAAAACATCAAAATAAAAAAAAAAATCACAGTATGAATATTCCTAAGATATGAAGTTTGTAATGGTATTTGTTATCTTCACTTATTAGATTGATAAATATAATAGAACATTGACACTCTAACCTTGTTATTTAAAACTGATATCATTAATTTCATTTAAACATCATAAAAACTGAAAATTGTTTTCTGGCGAGAGTGTTCTACTAATGGTTAGTTAAGGGATATACCACATTACATTATATTACCTTCAATTTAATGTTGATAATTTTAATGAACTATTTGAGTTCCGCTTACCCGAGAATGGTAAACAAGGTTTACCAAAAACGATCACCATATTATGTCCTAAATTTTTCTTAGATTGTAATAATTGTATGTGTCTTTATGAAATAAATGGAATGAGTAAATTTATATGAAAATAAGCTCTTTATATGAAATTTAAGATGCAGTGGAAATATAGTTGATTAAGAAATTATGGCAATATACCTTATGTATAGTAGTTATATGTAAAGTGAGTAAGGTACGTCCTCTTTGCCAGTATTGTTTGGCAAAATGAGTAAGGCATTTCTTCTTCCTCTCCGACTGTCATTGATGGAGAGGAAGAAGGAAGTCAATCTGCTAAACGCGCGCGTAGTGATGAGGTCGAGGACGCTGTTTCTCTTCAGCAAACACTCACTGAGGACAGGAACACCGTCAAAAGATCGCACGAGGAGGTGGAGTCAAAAATACCCGTTAAATGACCACGACCAGAGTTACAGGATCACACATACTGTATGCCCGAGAAACTCCGATCGTGGACCGTCCGATCACGGTTAAACGTCGTCAAGCGGACATGATTGATTCGTCACCGACACCGATCAAAAACGTATGTACCTTACTCATTTTATGGCCTTACTGGACTGTTGTTACGCAAAATGAGTAAGGTACATTCTCTTTTCCAGTAAAATTGTTTGAAAAAATGAGTAAGGTACATTTCCTTTGCCTTGACTGTTGTTACGCAAAATGAGTAAGGCACATTCCCTTTGTCTGGACTGTTATTTGGCAAAATGAGTAAGGTACATTACCTTTGCCAGTAGTGTTGTTTGGAAAAATAAGTAAGGTACATTCTCTTTGCCTGGACTATTGTTACGCAAAAAGAGTAAGGTACATTCCCTTTGTCAGTAATGTTGTTTGGAAAAATTAGTAAGGTTCATTACCTTTGCTAATATTGTTGTTTGACAAAATGAGTAAGGTACATTCCCTTTGCTAGTAATGTTGTTTGGAAAAATTAGTTAGGTACATTCTCTTTGCCTTGACTGTTGTTACGCAAAATGAGTAAGGTACATTCCGTTTCTCAGTAATTTTGCTTGGAAAAATTAGTAAGGTTCATTACCTTTGCTAGTAATGTTGTTTGGCAAAATGAGTAAGGTACATTTCCTTTACCAGTAATGTTGTTTGGCAAAATGAGTAAGGTACATTCCGTTTGCCAGTAGTGTTGTTTGGCAAAATGAGTAAGGTACATTACCTTTGCCAGTAGTGTTGTTTGGCAAAATGAGTAAGGTACATTACCTTTGCCAGTAGTGTTGTTTGGAAAAATGAGTTAGATAAATTCTCTTTGCCTGGACTGTTGTTACGCAAAATGAGTAACGCACATTCCGTTTGCCAGTGATGTTTGACAAAATAAATAAGGTACATTACCTTTGCCGGTCTTGTTGTTTGACAAAATGAGTAAGGTACATTACCTTTGCCAGTAGTGTTGTTTGGAAAAATGAGTTAGATAAATTCTCTTTGCCTGGACTGTTGTTACGCAAAATGAGTAACGCACATTCCGTTTGCCAGTGATGTTTGACAAAATAAATAAGGTACATTAACTTTGCCGGTCTTGTTGTTTGACAAAATGAGTAAGGTACATTACCTTTGCCAGTAGTGTAGTTTGGAAAAATGAGTTAGATAAATTCTCTTTGCCTGGACTGTTGTTATGCAAAATGAGTAACGCACATTCCGTTTGCCAGTGATGTTTGACAAAATAAATAAGGTACATTAACTTTGCTGGTCTTGTTGTTTGACAAAATGAGTAAGGTACATTACCTTTGGCCGGGTCTGTTGTTTGGCCTCTGTAACACGAAGTTGGTGTTTATCCGAATGCCTTTTTTGTTTGTTTGTTACCTGGTATCACTAAATTGAGAAACAAGCCCATGAAAGTAGCAGAAATAGAACTGGCAGTGTGTGCGAGTGGCGGCGGCACGGCTTGCTAGTACATTCTCTATGTTGTGCTTTGTGTTGGTGTCAAAGTACAGGCTGCACACGAATATGTGTAATAAAAAGTATGCAGTAGATTTAATAAAAATGTTATCAACAGTAAATACACTAAAAACATAAAGGTAAAAACAAAAACACTATTTACAATAACACAGTGTATTTAATATACACGCGTTTTTAAAATATAATAAAGACGTCAACAATAAAAAAAAAAAAATAAAATTAAAAACAAAGAAAATTAAGATGGAACATTTTTAGCTCTAGTTAACTTGTAATGAACTAGAATATATGAAACATGACATTATAACTTCAAAGTTAAAACTATTCTGTACTAAAAAGGTACGATTAGATTTTAAGTATATAGTTAGATTGTCAAATGTAAACATCCAGCCTAAAATAAATATACAATTTTTGTCTAAAAGTATTTTTAATTAATATTTAGGAATAATATTAACACTCTATATAAATATATTACGAATGATCCACTTATTGCGTTTATGAACAAACTAATGAAGAACTCATTTTGAGTAATGATTTTAGGGCTCAGATTAGTAACATTAGTATAATATTTAATAATTCCTCAGAATATAAAGTTGTAAAATATAACATTGAATGCAATACACTTACGAATTATATTTAAAATCTGAAGTTTGAAACATTAAAATAACTAGTAGTTTTTTTTTATCACGTTAATTTTACTACAATAAAACATTACCAGATTAATACCAACAGATAATTTTCGGCTTTTAAGTCTAGATTAAAGTTGGAAAATACGATTTGATTGACTGATGGCTTCAGTAATGTAATTTTATCTCACCACAAGAAATGAAAGATGAAAACATTTTAATTTTTATGTTTCATTATATCAGTTATTTTATGTTTGTAAGTGATGTTTATATAACTCAGTAGATAAAATCAACAAAAAATGAGTACAATAATTGTATTGGTGATTGAATTTTCGATATTTTTCCTATGAGAATAAATTTAGTATTTGCAATCACACAAAGAACTAGTGTCAAAAATAAAAGTTAGACAAAGAGTAAACTTTAATTGAAAATTAATAATAAATGAGGTAGAGATACAGCATAATTGGTTTTGCACATTCAGAATTTTAAATAACGTCTGATATTTTTCCACTGCCAAATAATACTTTTATGTTCAACTAGTTTAAAACTTTATGTTCAACTAGTTTAAAACTTTATGTTCAACTAGTTTAAAACTTTATGTTTAACTAGTTTAAAACTTTATGTTCAACTAGTTTAAAACTTTTTGTTCAACTAGTTTAAAACTTTATGTTCAACTAGTTTAAAACTTTATGTTCAACTAGTTTAAAACTTTTTGTTCAACTAGTTTAAAACTTTATGTTTAACTAGTTTAAAACTTTATGTTCAACTAGTTTAAAACTTTATGTTCAACTAGTTTAAAACTTTATGTTTAACTAGTTTAAAACTTTATGTTCAACTAGTTTAAAACTTTATGTTCAACTAGTTTAAAACTTTATGTTTCAACTAGTTTAAAACTTTATGTTCAACTAGTTTAAAACTTTATGTTCAACTAGTTTAAAACTTTATGTTCAACTAGTTTAAAACTTTATGTTCAACTAGTTTAAAACTTTATGTTCAACTAGTTTAAAACTTTATGTTCAACTAATACTTTTATGTTCAACTAGTTTAAAACTTTATGTTCAACTAGTTTAAAACTTTATGTTCAACTAGTTTAAAACTTTATGTTCAACTAGTTTAAAACTTTATGTTCAACTAGTTTAAAACTTTATGTTCAACTAGTTTAAAACTTTATGTTCAACTAGTTTAAAACTTTACGTTCAACTAGTTTAAACTTTATGTTCAACTAGTTTAACACTTTATGTTCAAATAGTTTTAAACTTTATGTTCAACTAGTTTTAAACTTTATGTTCAACTAGTTTAACACTTTATGTTCAACTAGTTTAACACTTTATGTTCAACTAGTTTTAAACTTTATGTTCAACTAGTTTTAAACTTTATATTCAACTAGTTTTAAACTTTATGTTCAACTAGTTTTAATTAAGTAATACATAACATTGCGGTGTTTTAGTTTTACGTTTTTCTTTTTCATAAACTAATTGAAATTAACCTCCATCTTTCTACAATGTTGATGAATTATTTTTATAAAACCAAGATTCTAACACAAGATATGTTAAATTCAAATGATGACATATTTCTAAAGATAATTTGTAATTAGTTAATCAGTCAATCGATCATTTATTTGCCAATAACTGTATGCATGAGAAAAATTAGCGAAAAATATTTTAATTATATGTAATTTGTAGTGTGAAGTAAATAGAGTTAGAGTATGTTTTTAAAAATAATAATCAATAATATTTCATGTTACATTTTTCTTTTGCTGTAAAATATCTGGAGTCGATGTTTTTCTAATTGTTTTATCCTTATCTTCTTCAATGAGAAAATAAATATTTTTTTGAATATAATAATTGACTGATATTTTAATATTTTTTACATATGTTCAATTTTTATATTTAAAAATTATTTATTATAAGTATCAATTAAAGTAGATAAATTGATGCTTTAAAAAGTGTGTTGTGGTCTACACGTTTTAGGTTAATTTTACTCCTAATATTGTAATTTGAAATTCTTTTTCTTTTTGAAACTTAATGTATGTGAGTTTTGTTTGATGAATATTGCAGTTTCCATATTTTATTTAATGTTACTATAATATTTCTCTTAAAAATAATTATGTAGAATTTTTATAATCTCTGCGAGATAAGATCATTGTCATACTTAATTTAACTATATATTAAATAATAACAACTTTTAAACTACGAAACATTAGATAGAAACAAATAATAATACATTCCAAGTTGTATAATAACGTTTCCTCACAAATGTTCAGTCATACAGTACAACTACATGCAGAAAATAAATTCCCTAGGAAGATAATTCGTTGATAAAATATTAACTTTGCTCTTGCAAAGCACTATCCGTTGACTGTTACATTTATTGTTTTGGTGTCAGGAATTCGACTAGTAAATAATTACAACAATTATTTTTAAAACGTTAACAATAGTTTTAAATATAACAGTAAATAAAAGAGTCACTAAGAAATGTTTAATATTTATATTAAATTCTTTAAAGTAGAAAGAACTTCTAAAGAAAATTCAGTTCATACGAACAGAAAGAAACACTTTCATTATAACAGTAGCGACATTTTTACATCATAAGCTACCTTCAATATAATATCGTTTAGGAAAAGTGCTTTGGACGGCTCCTACGTCTTAAATTCTGAAGAAAATTCCTTGTAAAATGTATGATTAAATAGTCTGATCTCAATATTGTTTCATATTTAGCAGGTTTTAGTATGTAATTCAGATACCAGAAAACAACAAAGTTTCGTTAAATAAATGAAGAAAATTAAAGAAACAATGAATGAATTAGTATAAGTTCGGCGATAACATTGTAATAATGATTAGTATGACAAAATACTAAAACCCTTAATGTTTAGTAACAAATAATAGGTTTATATGATTGGTTTTATAAAATTATAAGGAATGTAAGTTGGAAAAGTGTGGACGAGAAGAAAATAGGATGCTGCAGGACGTTTGATAAAGATAGAACACTCCTAGACGGAATCGACCCGTCTAATATTACACACTAAACTTTGAAAGTGTTGACGTAACAGTTCAATTGTATAGACCAAATAGATAAAGAAAAGTATTTATTATTTTTAAATGATGTTATGTGCCTTAGCATGAAGTTACGTGAAGTTTTTGGAAAAAATGCTATTAAAACATTAGAATTAATGTTAGTTAAACTGTTTTGAAAAAGAGTTTCTTATATTTTTCCTTTTTGAATTTGGTTTTAAATATTCGTTATAATTTTATGACAGGATATGTGTTAGCACCACGTTATATATGTGATATTATTACAATTTTATATTGAAAAAAGTTCCCATAAGCTTCATCACTTCTAAATTTATTTTCTTTTAACTCCACGTAATGATCATTTTCACCTTCAACTTCGATCATGTCTTTACTTATCGGTATTTAAACATTAAATTGCATGTTTTTTTGTAAAATCTAAACAATACATTAAGACATATTATATGATGTGATATTTTCAATGAGGCAGTGATGTGCCACATTATCAGTTTCCTGTAGCCATTATTTATGTTGATTATTTTGCAAGAAAACTGTTTTTATGTTTACTTTATAACAACTGAAATTGACAAATTCCGAGAGAGTCATACAATATGTCGTTAAATCACAGTATTACAGAAGTAAGGGAGACTCCGTATCTTTTACGCTCTATATAACTATTGACTATATACTTTTCATCACCTGAACTGGTGTGTCTAATTTGCCCAGTTGGTGGCAATTCTCCAGTTTTATGACCTTTAAAACCTTGATACAGTCTTGATTGTTGCTATCGGCGTGGACACTACTAGAGAAGTCTGGGGTGTCCATGTTGGGTGGTAATCATTGTGTGGCTGTTGTGTGGGGGAGATAACTGAGTATAAGGCTTGTAAATTAGCCGAAAATCAGACCAGCACTACGTGGTTTGTATTCCACGTAAAGCTGTAGGTCCCTTAGTTGCCCTGGCTGTTGGGCTATTAATAAATTGCCCTTTCTGAGGAACAGTTGAACTCAGTTAGTAACTAGACTACAATCATCCACACTCATCCTACACTCATATAACCATTCATATTCGCCTTAAAATACCAACAAGGTGACGTTGGGTCAGCGTCTCATATGTAAGAATGACTCTTTACCTTAACATTATTGCAGAAGCCACGAAGAGTTTTATGTTTTTAAAGGACCTGGTTAGACTCGTAGATATATATTTTATTAATTACAATATTTTGTTTAGTTGCAGTAAGCCACCAATACTGGAAAATGCAGCTTACTTATATTCCAAACTCACGTCTGAATTTGTATTTTACACTTATATTTGTGGAATAAATTCATTATTCATTATTAAATCTCATGACTCTTAACCTTGAAAAATCGTATGAATATTGATTGACCTTGACATAATCTTATCACTACTGACCTTGACAAAATCTTATCACTATTGACCTTGACACAATCTTATGACTATACAAGGTATCATTGGCCTTGACAGAATATTTTGACTCTTATGGTCAGTGACTTCATATTCACAATACTGGATGTACGAAGCTTTATTTCAATTTTTATATATTCTTTTGCTTATATTCATAAACTACCCTTGGAATAGGCCTCTCTGTCCTATAAATGCACCACGTCTAACGGCCATGGCCTTATGATCATCAAACAGTTTTCTCCCACCGTACGTAATTAATATTTTTTTAGGAGAGGCCGATCCTCCTTCTTAACCTTACTCTGCCTATTCTTCATAGACTATTGATCTGTGCGAGGAACTTATACCACTATCCCAAGCTCAAAGTCCTGACACCTTAGACTCGCTCGGCCACCGGCTCGCTGGTGTCCTTTTTGTCCGGTTCTCCTTTCATGCTTAGTTTTACAACACAGAGAATAATTAAACAGAGATCTTATCCAATATTGAGCTGAATGTCTGTCGAGTTAGTGTGTCAAGTGACCTACAATATTTTCTACGTAAGCCTTATTCAATTAACTTATAGCAAGCTCACATAAAATTAATGCGACCTCCGGACGTTAATTTCCGTGTAGTTCCATTAAAACTATAGTAGGAATAATGATCCATTGACTTCCACCCCCCCCCATGCCGGACACCGTTTATTTTCTAAGGTGGGCCCTACTTCAATAAGTCACAGACCAGTGCTGTTATAGAGTTGTACAGAGAAAACCCACGAACTCCATTAACCATGCCCATTTAGTACCATAATTTAGTTTAGTTTGCTGAGGGAAAGGAAAGCTCTGAGGCCATCCCTAGATTGCACTTCAACCTTAGGTTTCTTGAGCTCCCCTGTTGCCTACCAGAATGGGGTACCATTCCAAGTGGCTTAGCCAGCTCTAAATTCTTTTTCCCTAGACTATCTACTTTTATTTATTCTGAGAGCTCGTCCCCAAATATTCTCCTGAGCTCTAGAGCTTTGCACTCAGTTATTAAATGAGACTCGAGAGCCTCACCACAAAGCCAGCAACTGGTGTCTTCTCTGTAGAGACAAATCTTTGCCAGATGTTTCCTGAAGTGCCGTGTCCAGTAATATATGCAATCACCAACCTGATGTCGTTGCGTTTCATGGCGGTGAGTAATTTGATCAGCGTAGGGTTTGATCCTCTCACCAGAGATTTTGTAAAGACTTGGCCGTGAAACCGCTTCCATTTATTGTGGTGGTGATTTCTCACCAAGTTCAGTATTTCAGTCTTGTTAGTGGTAATACTAACCACATACTGGTTCGGGCCCTACGAATAGAGTCCTCGCTCTCATCTTGGCTACGAGATCAACCTCACTATAAAATCACAACTATAATACTACTGTTTGTCTCATCATGTGAAAATATGAGTGGGTGGGTGGGTCATTACCATTGTTGGTGTAAGGGTGGGTGGGAGGTTCATTGCAACTCTACTAGCTTGTGAGGGTGGTTCATTACTACTGTTCGTGTAAGGGTGGGTGGGTCATCCCCAATGTGCGGGATCCTCAATGGGGGAGGACAGTGTATTAAACTAGGTAGTTCTTCAGTTTGTCGTGGCGATATGCAAGGACAGCACCTTGTCAGTCTCTTGTATTACCTCAAATCCTTAAGCATAAATGAAATTAGTGCTTGCTAATGGTTTTATCCCATGCTTTTCATAACTTTCCCTCGTATCTTTAACTGAATGTATTAACTATTACTTTTCTAATCTTTCTGTAATATTACAAAACGAGAACCATATAAGATGTGAAAATGTATCCTAAATAGAAGAAGATTTTAAAATAAGAAGAATAACTCTCTGAGTTACATTTTTACTCAGAAGTGTAAATTTATTTGAAGCTTAGGATTTTGTATGCAAAATGTATAATACAAATTAAAATTTGCACCAATTGAGTTATTTAAATGTAGATGTACAAAGGCACACAACCCAATTGAAACATACGTTAGGAGGTATGTTAAAATCGACGCGTGAAGAATCCCTTTTTGTCTCCCCTCCCCCCGTTAACCCCCTCCACAACCCACTTCCCTTAACCCTCCATTACTGGGATCAAACAGCGCTGAAATTCCCACCTCACGTATGGAAATGAGACATAGGTTCTCTCGGGGGACGTATTCGTTTGGTTCGGAGAGAAAAAAATAGCCCTAAGGGTTTATAAATTGTAAAATGAAGAAAATTCCATAAGTTTTGCGTCAACAGATGTCAAATTATAAGAGTTGATGATAGTTTTGAAACATATTTGATTACCCATTAGGTCGTACTTATTTATGCTTAAAACATAGGTATATATTATATGGATAAATATAAATTGCGAACAAATGTGATGAGTGAGTGTAGTCTTTATTGCCAACTAAGTTCGACTGATCTTCGAAAAGAGTTATTTATTAATATACCAATTACAAGGGCAACACAATAACCTTCTCATCTTATCGTAGAATCCAAACCACAGAACATTGGTCTGATTTCCGAATAATATCTCTCATAGACAACAACATACAGAACTAGCTTCCACCCACATGGACCCCATATACTTTGTAATAGTGTTTAAGAAATCACCGATATCAACTATTGAGTGAACGCAATTTTGAGAACAGAATCTCCACCAACGATTCTAAAAAAAATTATTAATAAACTAATAATTAGAGCAAACGGAATTTCTCATCTTATATTAGAATATAAACCACGAAGTACTGGTCTAAGTTTTGACTAACTGATACTTAGTCTCTCCCCTAACTAATATACATATCATGGCTACCACCCACTCGCTACTCTCTTGACGTTTGTAATAGTGTCAGCATAATAGTGACCATTGAGTGGACAGCGTAATATTGAGAATATTGATAACTAAACCTCATCTAAAATCTCCACAACTGACTTCCCAAGTAGCCAGATTACATCATTACACCTCTAGTGCCAGCATCACATCATGGATTAATATTACACTCAGGAAGTTCCTGTGGCTCTCCTGGTAGCCATACCTATATGTGGTGTAAGTTCAGTGTCCAGAATGGGTTTACATCCAGCTTAGCTCTGATAAAACCATCAATCGAGGGACACTAATGAGACATCATAAATATCTGGTATAGTTGTTAATTGTATAGTTGGGGGTTCAAACCTTGGTTATACCCTCCGCAGTCCGAAGTGAACCTTGGTTTTACCCTCCGCAGTCCGAAGTGAACCTTGGTTTTACCCTCCGCAGTCCGAAGTGAACCTTGGTTATACCCTCCGCAGTCCGAAGCCTGCCGGCAGAGTAAAACCAAGGCTATATGTTATGAATCGGGCAATATGTTATAAACATATATTTAAACCGATAGGGGATCCCACTGAAACTACGAAATGCAACAAAGAACACTGTCAGCAGTGTAAATGAATGGCCAAAGTCCAGTTGGCAGGACATGTTATATGGCACACAATTTCTACTGATAATAGTGGACGTAGAGGGAAATTGTCTGCATTATTTAGACTACCTAGTAAAAAAATTTTTCGATTTATATGATTTATACAGTGATTAAAATAATATATACAAATTGAAACGTGTTTTATTTGAAAGTGTATAATCCGAACAGCATCAAATTGTTATAAAGCTCTTGTGGTATAGTGCCTAGTATGATAGGTGAACAATTTATTCACTCATTCTGACATTAATTCTTTACTTTTCCAAAATATTTTTTAATATTCTATTCGTTTAAATCGTACACAGTCTTAACACTGACTTTAGAGCACTCAAATCGGTTATTAACTTAACTCTAGGGTCTACTTTTCTTCTGATGGGACTTTACTTTTACAATTTTATAAACAAAAAAGTGTAGATTCAATTTGTACACAAGCCAAAATCATTGAACTTTATTTTTATTAAAAGTTTTGCGCTAAAATATAAGTTTATTTTCGAAGTATTCAGATATAAAGAAAAAAAAAAGATCCGGGTCGAGAAGCTCAATAATAATTGATTTTATCTGATAACAAATATCTTTGATTACTAAAAACACAAATTCATAAAGAATGGTCTGGTCAATAAACGCATTTTTATTTACATAGTAATGAATGAAAGAATATTTAGCATAGTAAAATAGGCCTCTTGCTAGTCTAGTGGTTAGCACTTCTGCTTCCAATGCAAATGGTCACGGGTTCAAATCCCGGGAGGTCCACTTTAATTTGTTATAGACGTTTGGACGGTTGTCCCTCAACAACGTATGAATATAATGTTAAAATGCCAGTATATACTGGCGTAGAAAGTAAAATATATATATATATATATATATATATATATAATAAAAATAAAATGATAATTCTCAATAATGAACAGTTTTATATTTCAAAGTCTGTTTTTTAGTAGCTCGAACAAGCTTCCATGCTACTTATTATTTCAGATCAATTAGACTCCACGTATAAATTGTGAACTTTAGAATTGAGTTTTTTAGGTCACGAAGATCCACTACTTATAGTCATCACATGAATATACGTAACAGTTTATATAAGCACGGATGTGTTGGAAAATGTCACAAACCAATGCTACTTCACTTGTGGCGGGTGGAGTACGTATGAATACGTAATGTGCTCATTATCACCTATACCCTTGCATTCCCTTCCCTTCCACCCCACCCGAAACCAACATGCCTAAAGGCGGGCAGCCATTTTGTTTCACTCCTACAGGATAAGCTGAAAATCTTAGGTTTGCATAGCATATACAATGGACATTTAAATTTTTAAATAATATACTTGTTTGCGTTAAATATTTTCGTTGATATGTTTTACTATATGTTTATGAAACAGACTATTGTGCATTTTTTGTAGATGACTTTGTATAAATAAACTTTATGTTTTGCTTTATCCATGTTGGTTCTTGGCCAAAATCACTAAGTATTACTAGCCATGTAATATGTAACAATAAAACCATTGTGTTATTTGAAATTAAATTTTGTTTGTTTATTAGTAAAATTAAACTTAAAATGTCAAAATGAAATTGATTTTTTTATATATAACAAAGAGAGTTTAAAGCGTGATAGTATCTGTGCTGTCTGAGTTGATATTTACTAAACATTTTCGGAAATATTGATCCCAAGTTAACTTCAAGTCTACAGATTTACCAAGATAACAGCGGCCATCTAAAAAAAAAGTAATTTTATATGGTCAGTATGAGAATAGCAAACATAATTCAAAATTCTCCTCTCCATCACATAAAGCCACTAAAATAGAACGATAAATTACAATAGGATAACATTATTGCCGGCAATAGTGGCGCAATACTGTAATCAAGCTACTTGTAGCCCAGTAAATAAAGGGAAAAAAATTACCCTTTGTCGCAACTAATTGGTGGAAAGCTGGATTTGATATATGTGATAGAACCACATAAGACATGCATTTTCCCAAAAGTTCCCACTTCTCCCCCTTGAGCTTTCCCCCCCCTTCAAACCTGGGAATAAGAGTGGTTCACTTTATTGGCCATAGGTCGAAAATTACATGAGCTACCGAGTTGAAATTATTTTTATATTATTTCTAATTAGTTTCTCTACAACTTTTGTTTGAAAGAATTTTTTCTGAAACCAATATTTAAAAAGATATGACATTAAAACGTTGTTAAAAGTTATGTTTTAGAGTACACAGTTTTATTTTCCCCTATATATTTTTTATAATAAAAATAATACACAGATATGTTTCGGCCAAAGTTTTAGTATATTTCTTAAGGTTTAAAAATATATTATTGGTTTGTCATCTGAGCGTACTGATGTAGAATGGGGCGATGGCAAAGAGAGTGCGTGCGAGCAACTTGAACACTTCCGCACCGCGTTGCGTCGGCGCATCGTACGCAGTCCCACTTAAATTAGTTCTCAAGTGTTTGATTCATGTTAAGTGATAACTACTAAAATGACTTTTGTCTAAATGGAACAGTGGACTGCAATAATTATTTATGTAAATGGAACTTATATTTGAGCTACGTAACATTATTTGTATATTTGCTTATGTATATATATTGCCAGCTTTGGTTCGGGGGGATATTCCCCGAAATGTTACCCTATTTCCATGCTGCTGGACACCTCCCCTATGCAAAGTCAGCTCACATGTATGTGCAAGAGATGCTTCAGTTGGAGTCAAAACTTACCAAAGAAGAATATGACATGTTTGTTAACAAAGGGTATTTTACTGTAAGCAGAAGTGGAAAACTGTGGTCAGGGGTTTGGACCGATATGACGATTGAGCAATGCCTTATGCGGCCAATGATATCAATTGGAGGCTTGACTCATGGTAGGGGGATTACGGACAGCACATTATTAAAATGGGTTCTCGGAATTCCCTATTACATCAAATTACATGAAGCTGTCGAGGAGTTCCTCGGAAGTAAAATAACCTTCAGCGAACAACATGTTGAATTACGACAATCACGAAAAATGAGAGATGATTGTGATATCGAAAAATTCACTTTATGGCTAACCAGCACAATCCATTCACAAAACTTTCAGGAGAATTAGTTTCTTTGTATTCAGGTTTTATATCTGATAACAATGTAAACTGTGACAACGCTTACGAGATAGGAAAAGCAAGTATGGAAAAAATGAAAGGAAAAACCTTTTCTGAACTACAATTGAAGAGGAAGGATATGGTTGTGACTCAAGCAATTCAAAAGTCCGTAGCTATTCGTTCGAAAGAAGTAGCAGTGAACCCACAACAGTTGTTCAATCGCATTTTATGTGTCTGTAACAGTCCAAGCAAATTAAAATTGTACCTCGGTTACGAACTAGCTTCTTTGCCACCCTCCTTGTTTGACGACTTTTCATTACGAAAAGGTACGAAATCTTCATTCCTTAAAGTATTCACTGAAGGAATTACAGATGACGTAAACAAGGAGAAAATGTAAGTGTGGTAATTGATGGAGGTTTTCTTCTGCATTCTGTTCCCTGGCAAAAGGAATCTACATATGGAGACATAATAAAAAATTACTGTTCTTATGTCATAAATATAATGGAAACAACGCAACCATTGTGTTTGATGGATACCCCACAGAAGCCACAACAAAGGGCGAGGAACAATCAAGACGATCTGAAAAAAATTCATCTTGCAATATCGAGTTTGATATGAGTACAGTATGTATTACAAAAAAGGAGCCATTTCTATCAAACAAAAACAACAAGAGAAAATTGATATCGCTGTTAAACGAAGAACTACGTAATAGTGGAATCTACTCAGTAATTTCTGAGGCTGATGCTGATTTGGATATTGTCAGATGTGGAATCGAACATGTGAACAGATTTTCAAAGGTTTTTGTTGTAGGATCAGACACAGATCTGCTAGTTTTACTAGTCGCTCTTGCACCGGAAAACAAACCCTTGATATTTAAGAAGGAGATTTTTGGTAAAAATCCGTCAGTTGTTTGCTACGATGTACAAACACTGGTAAGTACACACAAGAGTATCAGACGACTCCTTCTGTTTGCATATGCAGTTACAGGATGTGACACGACGTCATATTTTTATGGCTTGGGGAAAACAAAAGCTGTCGAAGCTTTGAAAACAAAACCACAAGCTAAATATCAAGCGGAGAAATTTCTTATTGAAAATTCATCTCGTGACGAGCTGTTAGAAAATGGTGAAAAGTTTATCCTTGAACTTTATGGACTTAGCAAGTACTCAAATTTGAACGAGGGTCGATATTTCAAATTCACATCGATCACGACGAAATCTACCCTAAAATCTAACTTTGACATAGTTAAGTTACCACCTACATCGGAAGCAGCTCACCAACACTTGTTACGAGTTTACATTCAAGTACAGCTCTGGGTTGGAAATAAACTCCCGCCTACTGATTGGGGATGGAAGTATGAAACTACAAAAGAAAGTGGCGTGACGAAGAGGGTTTTAAAACCAGTTCCCAGTACAAAGGGGTTTGCCCCTGATGACCTTCTATATCTCCTATCATGCGCATGTAAGAAACCATGCGGAGATTACTGCAAATGCAGAAAATCTGGAGTAAAGTGTTCTCCAATGTGTGAAAATTGCAATGGATTGTCGTGTCTTAACTCCCCAACACTGGACGAAGAAACGGACGACTTTTTTGACTTGTAAAGATAAACCTCAAGCCATGATTTGAAGTGAATCACTGTTAAAGTGATACAAAATTGTATAAAATACTGTAAATAAAAACGTGTTGAACTACAAACTGTATAATATGAAATTTATTAAAATAGAACATAAAATCTGTATAGTATTTTTGTATTTTTTGAGGTGGGTGGGTGGTCCGTGATGCTGACATGAAATGGAAATTGAAGGAAAGTTGTTTACCTCTTTTTGTTATTACTGTCATGCCAGCTGCCGGATTTTGCCAGTCCGGGACACGGCGGGTCCATAGGTGGTGGATAATGGAAAGCTCTTTGTAACGTAAGCAAAGCAAAGAGTAGTGAATATCCCCCCGAACCAAAACTGGCAATATATATACATAAGCAAATATACAAATATGTTACGTACTTCAAATATAAGTTCCATTTACATAAATAATTATTGCAGTCCACTGTTCCATTTAGACAAAAGTCATTTTAGTAGTTATCACTTAACATGAATCAAACACTTGAGAACTAATTTAAGTGGGACTGCGTACGATGCGCCGACGGAACGCGGCGCGGAAGTGTTCAAGTTGCTCGCACGCGCTCTCTTTGCCGTCGCCCCATTCTACATCAGTACGCTCAGATGACAAACCATTAATATATTTTTAAACCTTAAGAAATATACTACACCTTTTGTTCGAAACATATCTGTGTATTATTTTTATTATAAAAAATATATAGGAGAAAATAAAACTGTGTACCCTAAAGCATAACTTTTATCAAAGTTTTAAAGTCATATCTTTATAAATATTGGTTTCAGAAAAAAATTCTTTCAATCAAAAGTTGTAGAGAAACTAATTATAAATAATATAAAAATAATTCCAATACAGTAGTGCAAGTAATATTCGACCTATGGCCAATAAAGTGAACCACTGTTATTCCCAGGTTTGAAGGGGGTGGGGGGGAAAGCTCAAGGGGGAGAAGTGGGAAATTTTGGGAAAATACATGTCTTATGTGGTTCTATCACATATATCAAATCCAGCTTTCCACTAATTAGTTGAGATAAAAAACCTTTATTGACTGGGCTATTGGGGACAACGTGTTGTGGACATTGTAGGCAACAGTTTTTATGCTTAATATCTTATTAATACCATCAAGCGTTCCGCACAATGGTTGCCATTGATGAGGACACTTCAAGAAGAAGTCTGGGGTGTCCATGTTGGATGGTAGTCTATATTTAAAAGTCGTGTGGGGAAGAGTACTGAGTATCATACTTAATAATAAATAATAATAATAAACTTCTTTATTGCTGTAGGACAATACAAATATTGCGTAGCATACGTCAAAAGGATTTAGAAAATTAAACAGAAAAAACATTGTGATTTAGCCATACAACAAGATTTGTAATCGCGAAAATAAATATGATCTCAAGCCGATGATACCCCCTATATGTAGTCCATGAACTCGTCCACCGAGTAGAACACGTTCGACACTAAAAAGCGTCTTAATTTTGATTTGAATTTCGGTTCACAATTTTCGAATCGAATGCCTTCCGGGACTTTGTTCAGAATGGAAACTCCCATCTGAGAGGGTAGGTGAGCCATGTTTGCCAATCTGTGCTGCGCTGTTCTGTACACACTTCTGGATCTTGTGATGTAGCCACAACTTGCCAGTTAGCTGAAAATCAGACAAACAATACGTGGTTCGGATTCCGCGTAAAGCTGTAGGTCACTTTGTTGCCTATTTGGCTAGTAATAAATATTCTGAGGAATAACTGACCTGAGTTAGTAATAATGACTCCTCCTTCATCTACACTCATGAAACTTAATCACCTTTCATATTCGCCCATATCAAGACGATCAGTGTTTCAACAATGAATAATAAATAACTAGAATACTTTATGACACTTTTGAAGTGTCCAGTATAAAACTATTAAGAATGGAACAATTCTAAACTCGCTAGACTTTGTATGTTGTATATTTAGTTCCGGGGATACGTTTCCTTAGTAAATAGATTGTAAAGTGGCCTTAATTGGTTATTTAACAGCTAGATTAATCGTACGTTTCCGGAAATAATAACATTTCATATCAGCAAACGTTTTTCTCTCTATACGTATCCAATAAAATAACAGTATATACTTTTTATGTGTATTTTACGTCTACGAGATAACTTCGTATGATGTTTGTGTGAATTCGTGCACCCACAAGATAAGTACTTGTAATATTTGTGCATTCCAAAATAACTGCCCGTGATATTTCTGTATATTTTTCTCTCCAAATAATATATATTTTATATTTGTGTGAACTTGCGTGATAAAAGAGTACTGAATATAATTCTTTTATGTGTATGTATTTGCGTGTTCATAGAATGGTGCCTTTAATCTTTGGATTTATATGTATGTACTTTGAGAAGGGAGAGGTTACTTCTCTTAGGTCTATTCTACTAAAGTTAAATATTATCAACAACTTTCTTTTTTTAAATGGAAAACATACCAGATTTGAAAGGAAATAATTAAGTGTCGTATACATATGTCAGTTTTTTAAAATATATGGCTAGATTTATCAGTTTCAACATGAAGATATGTAAACCTACATCAAATTTATATTTGAATGTGTTGGTTTATAGTAGAACACGTCAAGGGTCCAATAAACTTACAACGATCTTTGACAATATTTGTCAAAACAACAAAACAAACAGAGTTTCAACCATAAAGATGTTTCAAGTGCGTAAAAGATGTTTTGTGCTGTGTGTTCTACAGTTATGATTGCAACCTTTCATAAAATATAAAATAAAGGTATACTTCATGTTGAGGGTAATTTATTCATTAAATATGCATCAAAATATCTGTCAGAATCATACACCTGGGTGGAAAAACGAGTCGAAAAATCCAACTTTCATAGGTTACAATTTAGTCTTGAACGAAAAACACAAAACACAGCTCCAGCTTATTCATCAATCAAAGCAACTTGTTTTAATGTTATATTATATAAATTAAGAACTATCAGTTTTGTTCTTCAATTTGTCAAGAAGGCGGAAAAAAATTACGTTTTTTTGTTGTTGTTAAGTTGTGTTTTCTTTTTAGTTTATTTTTAGCAAAAATTATGTTTTTAGGTCTGTTTCACTATATTGGAAAGTGCCACAGCAAAGAGGGATGGTTTATTTGAACTATAGTTGTACTCAAAAGTTGTAGTTTGTTTATTAATTTTTTTATATTAGCCACCATTACTGTAAACTGGTCAGTTTTATTCCTGAGTTTGTATTGTGTTTATTGTATATTTTGAAAACATTAAAAAGAATAAATAAATCAATATCTCCATGATTTCCATTTTCATTTGAATTGAATCTGAAAGATAAATATAAAATACCCTCTTTAACACCAAATGTGTATTAATAAACATATTAATATAACAATGTTATTGAGGTCAAATTCAAAACAATTACGTAAAGTGTACTGCACTTTATTCTCCAAGATAATAGAGAAAATTGTCAAGGACCAACTAGTAGAATATCTTCAAACAAAAAATGTTTTAAATAAGGGCCAATTTTGGTTTAGGAAAGACATCAACATAAGCGACTCCTTGTTCGGTATTGTTAACGAAATTAACGTTAACATTTCCAACAATAAAAAAATTATTATGATATTTTTGGATCTAAAAAAAGCTTTTGATTCAGTTGATAGAAATAAGCTGTTTTATAAACTAAAACTGGTTGGTATTCATGGCAACGCCCTCGCGTGGTTTAAAAGCTATCTCACAGACAGACTACAGTGTGTGTCTATTGGCGGGGAACTGAGCGATATTGTACCTGTGGACTACGGTGTGGTTCAAGGCAGTACGCTCGGTCCAATTTTATTCTTAATCTATATAAACAATATGTCTAAATTAAAATTGCTCGGCAAATTTTTTCTCTTTGCAGATGATACTCTAATTTTCCTGCAAGGAAATTATTGGGAAGAAGTGCGTAACAAATACCAGCATGACAGAGCGCTTGTAAAAAAATAGCTTGACCAAAATAAATTATCTTTGAATATTTCTAAAACTAAATTTATGCCAGTAGCCTTAAGAGATAGTCCCAAGAATTTTCCTCAAAATATTATAATTACTTGCTGCGGGAAGTACCTTAACAGTGCTTGTACCTGTGAACATATAGAAAGAGTAAATGCTTACAAATATCTTGGTGTAGTTATTGATATTCGTTCGAAATGGACAGAGCGCATGCATTTTTTAAAAAGTAAAATTAGAACATTTTTGTTTGCATTTAGACAATTACAGGAGGTATTGAATGAAAAAAATTAAATTAGCTTACTATGGCTACATTCAATCATTACTTTCCTTTGGAATAATTACATAATGAGGCCCCTACAAAAGAAATCTACAACCACTGTATGTAATAAAAAAAATTCTAAAAATAGCATTTTACAGAGCCAAAACCTACCCATCTGATACGCCTTTTAGAGAAACTACCGTTTTGAACATTAGACAGTTTTTTTTTGTAAAAAATCTCTTGGTATTTATTTATAAAAATGTTAATACTATTATTTCCAATCACACATCAATATAACACCCACTATGCATCAAACAAGGGAGTTCTTCTTGATCCGTCATATAAATCTTTCTCAATCACTATGTATCATTATATTGCTAAGATCTTGTATAGAAAAATTCAAGTAAACGTGAACTATCCTAACTGTGATATATTTAATTCTACATAGCTGTCAATAAAAAAAAAAAAACAAAAAAGAAAAAAAAAACGAGCAAAGTATGGACAAGACAATTATTAGGCCTAGAGAGAGGCCAGACCATTATCACTAGTCTACGGGCACAGCTGATAGCGTGTCTTTCTCCACCTTTGCTCGAGTTTGGTACAAGCCCGAACAATGCCATTGCCTTTACGCCAGCAAGCAATTTTACATATTTCATACAGCTTCTCAAATATTCTGCGCTTTATTTTGACTATTGGTTTATTTTATGCATAACTGTTTTTATGCAAAAAAATAAAAAAAATCATGCATAACTGATTTTGTTTTTCTTTTTTACTTTTTTTAAAGCCCTTATCTAGACATGTATTACGATAAAATTAATGTATATATTAATATAAATTATATTTTTCCTCCATATTCAAATATACACTTTTTTCGCTTAAACAGAATTATAACACTTAAATAAGCAAAACAACTCAGCCTACGCACAGGCAATCTGCCCATGTAGGCTGTTTTCCATAGATAATTAGTTATTTTCATATATATATTGTTTTTTAATTACTTTGTGTTATGTATGTAAATGTTAGTTTTTATTATTGAATGGGGAAAGTAAAAGAATTTGATTTCGCTTAACCAAATACATTGTTTAACACACCACAATAACTTTGATAAAACATAGTCAGGATTTCCGAATACGCCAAAACAAACGTACTCACGATGAATGCAAATACAACTCTCAATACATTTGTGTACAAGTCTCACGAACTATTTGACGCAATCAGGGATTGTTGGTTGTCAAACAATCGGTAATCATATGTTTACAATTGTGTCGTTTAGTCAACTTCAAGTAAACAGAAAAATGGCATTTTAAATTTAGAATTTCAAATTTTTACATTGATATATTATTTTTATTTTAACATCAGGGTTAGGAGGAGTGATATACTTTTAAACGAAAAATCAGGATCATTATGTCTATTCATATAACTACTAATGAATAGTATTTATAAAGATTGCGTGACATTATTGTTTAAGGGTTATTATTGATGATGGATTAACCACCTCCTTATAAATTAATTTTTATTTATCCTATAAATACTATGGATAAGAGGGTTTTGATTCAATAATGAACAAAATATATTATAATAAGTTGTAGTACTCAGTGGTCAGCCATTAGACTACCTGCGATAGAGAGCTAGTACTCAGTAGACAGCCATTAGACTATGTGCGATAGAGAGATAGTACTCAGTAGTCAGCCATTAGACTACCTGTGATAGAGAGATAGTACTCAGTAGTCAGCCATTAGACTACGTGTGACAGTAATATAGTACTCAGTGGTCAGCCATTAGACTACCTGCGATCGAGAGCTAGTACTCAGTAGTCAGCCATTAGACTACCTGTGATAGAGAGCTAGTACTCAGTAGTCAGCCATTAGACTACCTGTGATAGAGAGCTAGTACTCAGTAGTCAGCCATTAGACTACGTGCGATAGGGAGCTAGTACTCAGTAGTCAGCCATTAGACTACCTGTGATAGAGAGCTAGTACTCAGTAGTCAGCCATTAGACTACGTGCGATAGAGAGCTAGTACTCAGTAGTCAGCCATTAGACTACGTGCGATAGAGAGATAGTACTCAGTAGTCAGCCATTAGACTACCTGTGATAGAGAGCTAGTACTCAGTAGTCAGCCATTAGACTACGTGCGATAGAGAGATAGTACTCCGTAGTCAGCCATTAGACTACCTGTGATAGAGAGCTAGTACTCAGTAGTCAGCCATTAGACTACGTGTGATAGTGAGATAGTACTCAGTGGTCAGCCATTAGACTACCTGCGATAGAGAGCTAATATTCAGTAGTCAGCCATTAGACTACCTGCGATAGAGAGCTAGTACACAGTAGTCATCCATTAGACTACGTGCGATAGAGAGCTAATATTCAGTAGTCAGCCATTAGACTACCTGCGATAGAGAGCTAGTACTCAGTGGTCAGCCATTAGACTACCTGCGATGAGAGCTAATATTCAGACTACCTGCGACTACCTGCGATAGAGAGCTAGTACTCAGTAGTCAGCCATTAGACTACGTGTGATAGAGAGATAGTACTCAGTAGTCAGCCATTAGACTACGTGCGATAGAGAGCTAGTACTCAGTGGTCAGCCATTAGACTACCTGCGATGAGAGCTAATATTCAATAGTCAGCCATTAGAATACCTGTGATAGAGAGCTAGTACTCAGTAGTCAGCCATTAGACTACGTGCGATAGAGAGATAGTACTCAGTGGTCAGCCATTAGACTACCTGCGATGAGAGCTAATATTCAGTAGTTAGCCATTAGACTACCTGCGATAGAGAGCTAGTACTCAATAGTCAGCCATTAGACTACGTGCGATAGAGAGATAGTACTCAGTAGTCAGCCATTAGACTACGTGTGATAGAGAGATAGTACTCAGTGGTCAGCCATTAGACTACCTGCGATAGAGAGCTAATATTCAGTAGTCAGCCATTAGACTACCTGCGATAGTGAGCTAGTACTCAGTAGTCAGCCATTAGACTACGTGCGATAGAGAGATAATACTCAGTGGTCAGGCATTAGACTACCTGCGATGAGAGCTAATATTCAGTGGTCAGCCATTTGACTACCTGCGATAGAGAGCTAATATTCAGTAGTCAGCCATTATACTACCTGCGATAGAGAGCTAGTACTCAGTAGTCAGCCATTATACTACGTGCGATAGAGAGATAGTACTCAGTGATCAGCCATTAGACTACCTGTGATGAGAGCTAATATTCAGTGGTCAGCCATTAGAATACCTGCGATAGAGAGCTAATATTCAGTATTCAGCCATTAGACTACCTGCGATAGAGAGCTAGTACTCAGTAGTCAGCCATTAGACTACGTGCGATAGAGAGATAGTACTCAGTGGTCAGCCATTAGACTACCTGCGATAGAGAGCTAATATTCAGTGGTCAGCCATTATACTACCTGCGATAGAGAGCTAGTACTCAGTATTCAGCCATTAGACTACCTGCGATAGAGAGCTAATATTCATTATTCAGCCATTAGACTACCTGCGATAAAGAGCTAGTACTCAGTAGTCAGCCATTAGACTACGTGCGATAGAGAGATAATACTCAGTGGTCAGCCATTAGACTACCTGCCATGAGAGCTTGTATTCAGTGGTCAGCTATTAGACTATCTGCGATGAGAGCTAATATTCAGTGGTCAGCCATTAGACTACCTGCGATAGAGAGCTAGTACTCAGTAGTCAGCCATTAGACAACGTGCGATAGAGAGATAATACTCAGTGGTCAGTCATTAGACTACCTGCGATGAGAGCTAATATTCAGTGGTCAGCCATTAGACTACCTGCGATGAGAGCTAATATTCAGAGGTCAGCCATTAGACTACCTGCGATAGAGAGCTAGTACTCAGTAGTCAGCCATTACACTACGTGCGATAGAGAGATAATACTCAGTGGTCAGCCATTAGACTACCTGCGATAGAAAGCTAATATTCAGTAGTCAGCCATTAGACATTATGAAAAATCACACATATACCATGTGGTTTGGATTCCACGTAATCTTAAGTGAACCCCATTGCCCTGGCTACTGGAGTATTCTCTTGCTTAAAATAAGTTAATTCCGGTTAGTAACCAGACCACTCGCCGTCTCCACTCTAACTTCTTATTCGAGATAAAATAAGCATTCTTTCAGGCAGTCGGGCGTAGCTCTGGCAGTCAAAGTCGTACCACGATTTATTTCATATTAACTCTTCATAATAAAATGTATATTCGAATGCATATATTTGTAATATATCAATATAATGAATATGTTTTTTATGTCGATATAATTGTTGCAATTTTTGTTGTCATAGATAAGTAAAGGAGCTAGTAGGCTACAAAAGGTTCATATCACTGAACTTTGGATATTATGAGTGTACTGAGATATTCTGAGTGTACTGGGTGTACTGTGATGATACGACTACGCTCTAACGCGACCTTCTGTGAACGCAAAAAATGTACACGCCTCATATTATTAAAAGAAAATTTATGAAGCCTCAAGAAATTTGTTTATGCTGTTCTCTTGGTTTTACTGAATAAACTTACGTTTATAATATGTTTTGGTTTATGACGCAGGTTTCAATAAACAAAATTAGAACTTTGATATACGTCAAAGACAAAAACAGGTAAATTTCTAATAGTCTATGAGAGCGTAAAATCCAACATTGTCCTTAATAAAGTGTGAGTTATTAAGGAACACATTTCCCCGAATATTCCATGCTACAACAGATGCATACTCAGCTGTGAGATTATGGTCTTGATATTCCTTACACTAAGATACAGTAGTTTGTGTCGAGTGTAATAATTAATACTGAAGTGTAGTGTTATGAATATATGAAACCCTTTGTAACACGCAGTGATCGACACCGAGGCTAGAACCACATTTAACTACTTTGAACCGCATTGAACAGAATTGAAGTGATTTAAAGTGTTATTAATACGTTATCGAATCGTCTGCAAGATCAAACAAACCTTATAACTCAAGATTATGAGTAAAAATAGAATTGGTAGTGCTTTTAGGCATGGATTATCACTTTCTGTGTTATTATCCGTTTTCACAAACATAAACTTAGTGTGCCCTTTTCTTTAAAGTTTAAATTATACTATAATTCCTAGATTACTTATAAATTATACATCAAAGATCAGATTCTAGTCTTGCAGTTGTAGTTTCCGCAACTTGGCTACACAACTGACAGTTGTTGGCGACCTCTTAAAGGTAGTGATCAAAGCACTATAATCTTAAGTACAGGATTATGTACTTGAGATTTATATTCTTCTGCACATCCTGACACTCCACTTCAATTGTTTAACTTCATGCTGTGATACATAATGATGGATTATTTTGCTTTCAAACAATTTTCAGTGTGTTTTGCTGTGTTTTTTTATGCAAGTGGCGTTTTTGCAATGTATTTTTACGTCATTATGGGACAATCGTCAAAACTTATGAAGATAAATTTATTTATACCTCCCAGGATTTGAGTCGTTAACCCCCCGCATTGAAGTTAGGAGTGCTAACCATTAGGCTAGCAAGAGGATCAAAAGGTATTAAGGTAAGTGATTGTCAGTTCTAATTCACGTCTAGTAGACCTGTCAGTCAAGTTTATATCCAAAAATGTTTAAGATGTAATGTTATATCTAATGATAGTTATTTTAGCACCAAAAATCAAGTTGTCTTTAAAATCTCAAAATTACTTATGAATATTAAGATTGTCCGGTGAAATAGTTGTGCAAGCTTATCGTGCTTTGATCATAGAATTTCAATTTATACATAATTATATGTGTTAAATTGGTCGGTAGCGTAGTGGGGTAATGACAGTCAAGGGGTAATCGTGGTCGGTATAATATCTCGGTAACGACGGTAACGCAGATCGCTCTGATCGGTGCTGCCTGCTTGCGGCACGATCTCGAACTACTACTCGAACGCGCGCCATCTTGGCAGTCGTCGTTTGGACGTTGAGCGAGTTGGAGTGTTTTTATGTTGCGCCTTATTAGAAAACCTGTCGTTTAAAGTGCTGTTTTCACACGTTTCACTGTTCCCGCTGATAAACGAATGGTCACACAGTATCAAGGTAAGCCCCATTACTATAACCATTGCTGTTTATGAAGGTATTATAACAGGTTGTTGTTGATTTTTTCTTGTGTAATAAAACCATGCATTCGGGGTAATGGTAGTCATTATGTCAACTGACCATCATTACCCCATTCGTTATCAATTTTTGTTTTGTATGTTTCAGATGGCGAGGAAGTATATTAGAAAAACTGAAAAAGCTAAGTGGACAGCAGAAGACCTTAAAAAAGCTAAACAGGCTGTTGATAATGGCTTATCAATGAGAAAGGCCGCGGAAAATTTTGGAATACCCTTTAGCACATTACAAGTCCGATTAAAGAGCGGTACTGATTCTGACCCACGCTTAGGCAGGAAATGTGACTTTCCTCCTGCCCACGAAGAAGCTCTAGCTGATCATGTAAAGACACTGTCTAAAATTTTCTATGGAATTACAGCAATAAAGTTAAGAAAAATTGCGTTTGAATATGCAGAAAAGAATCATTTAAAACATAGGTTTAACAAATACACTAAAATGGCTGGCTTAGACTGGATGTATGGTTTTATGCAAAGACACAAGATAAGTGTTAGAAAACCTGAAGCCACAAGCGTAGGAAGAGCTGTAGGGTTTAACAAACAAGAAGTCAATCGTTTTTTAGTAATTTGGAAGAAGCAGTTGATAAAGTTCAAGGATACAAACATATGGAATGTTGATGAAACAGGGATAATGACAGTGCAGGACCCTGGTCTAATTTTAGCAGAGAGGGGGCAAAAACGTGTTGGCTCCATTACCAGCTGGGAAAGAGGCAAAAAATTACCGTTGTATGTGCCATGAGCACAGGGGGGTCCTACGTCCCTCCTATGTTCATTTTTCCAAGGACGCGTATGTCCCAGTTGTTGGAAAAAAATGGGCCTCCAGGATCAATCTACGGCTGTTCAAAGACTGGATGGATAAATGAAGAGCTGTTTTTAACTTGGTTACAACACTTCGCTGATTTTACTCACTCAAGTGTAGAGAACAAAATGCTTCTCATATTAGACAACCACAGCACACATTGCTCCGCTGAGGCTTATGCCTTTTGCAGGGAGAATGGAGTGGTTATGGTTTCCTTACCACCGCATACATCGCATAGGCTTCAGCCTTTAGATGTAGTATTTTATTCACCATTGAAATCTGCATATAAGAGGGAGTGTGATTTGTTCATGAAGTCTAAGAACTTAGTGAAGATAACACCATATGATGTAGCCGAGCTTTTTAACAAAGCTTACTCATTAGTTGCTACCATTGCTAAAGCAACAAGTGGATTCCAAAACACTGGGATACATCCATTAAATCCGGGAATCTTTACTGAAAAAGACTTCTTGGTAGAAGACATTCTTCAAAAGAATAATGACTCGACACCAGTGTGTGTGGAAGATACAGTGATTGCTAATAATGAAAACAACCTGCAAAGACCTGTAAGGTCACCTGCAAAGACTGTTGGTATTAATCAGTCCAACCCTATCCAAGTTCCCATTCAAGTTGTTTCTCCTATACCCGGATGCAGCATTTCTACCGATGTGCCAACAAGAGGAGCAAGACCTAAGCAGCATTCAGAGATCTTGACCTCTACTCCCATGAAAGAGCGGCTTGAAGAAAAAAAGAGAAAGAAAGAAGAAAAGGAAAAAAAGTCTAAGGAAAAACGAGAAAGAAAAGGTCAGCAATGTGCAATGAAGACTAAGATAAAGAAAGAAAAGGTAGAAAAGAAGGGTACAAAATTTGCTGCGATTAAAAAGCATTCACAGCTACAGCATAAGAACATGAAAAGGACATTGTTTGAATCGGACACAGATTCTTCTATGGATGAAGATGACATTTGTATCGATGAGTCAGAAGATGACATTAGCCTATCGGACAATGGAAAAGACGTTTGCTTTTATTGCGAAGATACAGGCAAAGATGGTGAAATGTGGTATAGATGCACGTCTTGTGGTTTGTGGGTCCATGCTGAATGCTCTGGATGGGACACTCCCGAAGACTATTTGTGCGATCGCTGCTCAAAGAAGTAGATTTGTAATTTTATCAAATCAACTTGTATTTTAATAAAATCATTGACAGGTTATACCGATAACTCATGATTATATCATTGAAATACCCAATATTTCTCATTATATAGTCAGTAAATTGTCAATGACACCTCCGACTGCCATTACCCCAGGGTAGGGGTAATACCAGTCAAAGCTGATATATTTTGTTTTTGGTGTGAAAATAAAAAAGTTAAGTTATAATTACATTTCAAGTCCTTGGTTACTTAGGAGATGTTATAAGTATACTGTTAAGATTGCTAACATTTCAAAAGAGTGAAACAATAATTTTTTATGATTTTTCCCCCTTAGGTGACTACCATTACCCCAGTCTCCCCTAAGCTAAGAGGTTCATAATTCGATCCCAATCAGAGTCATAATAAATTTTGAAAGGGATCAGCTGATAACCACCGGCTGTTCATTTGTCTTCGGGCTATTAATAAATGACACTTTCTAAGGAACTGTCGGCCTTAGTTTGAAACAAAAACTTGATTCACTTTTTCAAAGTCCATATTCGTCCATAGCTTGACGATCGGCGTCTTAGGAATAAATAAATAAATGTTATGATGATTGTTTCCGATAGTTCAGCATCGTAATTAAAATAATAAAATCATCCTGTATCTGAGGTTTATAGGATAATGCTGGCATTCCGTTTATATTTGTGTCCAAAAAAAGAAATGTGTAGCAAATGTGTATTTCAGCCTAAGTATTTTTTTTTTTTTTTATATAAATAAATGATTAAACAGTAAACTTAGGAAAATACGAGTAGGTTTTATATTGCACGTAACAGTAATAAACACCAAAACAAACTTAAGTAAATGAAATAAAATTATAAAAAGTAAATGAACACACATTAAAGTGCAAGGGAGCTTACTAACAAATGGAAGATTGACAGCCGGTGAGTTTTTATTCCGTAGTGTAGTGAAAAGTATCGTTCAAAACTCGAGTGAAAGTGTTTTGTATGTTCTCGACCATTTGAAGTGCTCGACAAGTCTCGCACTTCAAACATATGGTCTAGAACATGCAAAACCCCACTTTCCACTCTTGTTATGAAATATAATATTCTAATACTCTAATTTAGAGACCTTCCTAAGCAAATTTAACTGTTTACTACGGTCCTGTTTTAACTACCTTTAATAACTCCATTTGGTATTTTTGAGATGAAAGTCATGAAAATGCCACAACTGTGTTTAATTTATCAATTATAAGTAATGTATAGTTTAATAGCAACTTGTAAAATTATAAATGAATTGAGAGACGACTTATAAAAGTGCAACCTGAAATCTGTTGATTATTTCGTCTGCTTTACCAATGTTCAAATAAATCTGTCTAAAATATCCATTTCAACAACGTTATGTGTTTTCTAAGTATTAAATAAATACTCGTTAGTTTGAATACAACATTTACTAGCAAAAATTAAAAATCAACGCTTTTAATCACGTTAAAATATTCAAACGTATTTAGTTGTTAGAATTATTTATACCATACAATTGGGATGCTTTATTTATTTATTTGACTATGAGGAATGGTCCTAATTTAATAATTAGTAAACCAATAATTTACGAAAGGACTACAGTGATGGTTATCCGATGGTCTGGCTTGAGTAGGACTACAGTGATGGTTATCTGATGGTCTGGCTTGAGTAGGACTACAGTGATGGTTATCCGATGGTCTGGCTTGAGTAGGACTACAGTGATGGTTATCCGATGGTCTGGCTTGAGTAGGACTACAGTGATGGTTATCCGATGGTCTGGCTTGAGTAGGACTACAGTGATGGTTATCCGATGGTCTGGCTTGAGTAGGACTACAGTGATGGTTATCCGATGGTCTGGCTTGAGTAGGCTACAGTGATGGTTATCCGATGGTCTGGCTTGAGGAGGACTACAGTGATGGTTATCCGATGGTCTGGCTTGAGTAGGACTACAGTGATGGTTATCCGATGGTCTGGCTTGAGTAGGACTACAGTGATGGTTATCCGATGGTCTGGCTTGAGTAGGACTACAGTGATGGTTATCCGATGGTCTGGCTTGAGTAGGACTACAGTGATGGTTATCCGATGGTCTGGCTTGAGTAGGACTACAGTGATGGTTATCCGATGGTCTGGCTTGAGTAGGACTACAGTGATGGTTATCCGATGGTCTGGCTTGAGTAGGACTACAGTGATGGTTATCCGATGGTCTGGCTTGAGTAGGACTACAGTGATGGTTATCCGATGGTCTGGCTTGAGTAGGACTACAGAGATGGTTATCCGATGGTCTGGCTTGAGTAGGACTACAGTGATGGTTATCCGATGGTCTGGCTTGAGTAGGACTACAGAGATGGTTATCCGATGGTCTGGCTTGAGTAGGACTACAGTGATGGTTATCCGATGGTCTGGCTTGAGTAGGACTACAGTGATGGTTATCCGATAGTCTGGCTTGAGTAGGACTACAGTGATGGTTATCCGATGGTCTGGCTTGAGTAGGACTACAGTGATGGTTATCCGATGGTCTGGCTTGAGTCTGGGTTAAACAAGGATTATTTTGGCATTGAATAACAGCCTTTATTGACCATGTTCTGAAAATTACATCATTACATAATCAAATCCATTGAACTTGTCAAATATCTTAACTTATATCATTACAGGAGAACATAAACAGTTATTTATTAACTGTAAATCTTAAAATTTAACATAAAAAATGAAAAGATGTAAAAAAAATCTTGTCCAAATTATTCGATTTGATGAGTTGGATTTAGAAGCCAATGAACGAATTAAATATATTGGGTAAATTTATAGAATCATAATATTTTGTTTAATAACACGAGTTTCACGAAATAAGTCAAACTATACAAACTAACTTAAAGTTATAAAATATTTTTTCCCACATGCCTAACCAGCACACCCTGATAGGAATTCATCTACTGAGTACGAGCACTTTTCAATCAGGAAAGATGTAAGTTTAAGAATGAATGCTTTTAAGCTGTCAATGGATTTTAGTTGTTCAAGTAGGGAATTAAACAATCGTAAAGCAGAATGAATATAAATGCCGGGTAGTGTCAGAATATTTAGTTCTTGGAAAAGAGGCTTGCAGTGGTGTTTAAAATTTACTCTACACATAATTCTAACCATTATCTTATGGAACCTAAAAACTCTTAATATGTCACTTGATGAGCCCTAAAAGCAAATGCCAAATTTAATTCGGCTATAAACATAGTCATAATATACTTGAAGCTGGATTTCCCTGGAGACCACAGATGTTAATACTCTGAATACAAAAATCATGGATGACAATTTTGCACAGAGGCAATCTACATGCTTTGATAAATTTAGACGTTAATCCACACTAATACTAACAGCAAAGCAGAATCTGATGGTCTGATAACGTTCACACTGAACAAACCAAAGTAACGGGAATGTGAGGAGAACAGCATGCTTTTTGTCTTATCTTCATTTAAATGTAGACAACATCTGTATGAGTGAACATTGATGGTTTGGGTACGTACGAAACTGCAGTTAATTTGAAATATTCAACCAATTGTTTTGATCTCCTCCTTTACATCCTGGCATTATATGAGTATCAAGGCTTCCCTCAAGACTTTTAAGAATAGATAGATGGAAGAACCTGTCAAGAGTAGAAAGAGTTTGAATACATGAATCATTCATGTGTAAGGAGGGGGAAGCATGAGGGGAACTATAAAAGGTTCTTGTTTGACGCTGATAACCTTAAATATACAAAAATAACTCAAAGTAATAGAATTCTAAGTATTGGTCTTACAATGGAGACACCCTCTGTGCACGAAAGGGGAGGAAGCCTTATATTATGAATAATCTACTTCTCATCACCATCAGTAGACCTTCACGTAAACTCCCCCCCCCCCCCGCCAAGTGTGCCTTACTTATCACTCATTCTAAACCGTGCTCTAAACATTAGTAACTCAAACTTACCCAGTTCCAAGTATTGGTCTTACAATGGAGACACCCTCTGTGCACGAAAGGAGAGGAAGCCTTATATTATGAATAATCTACTTCTCATCACCACCAGTAGACCTTCACGTAAACTCCTCCCCCCGCCAAGTGTGCCTTACTTATCACTCATTCTAAACCGTGCTCTAAACATTAGTAACTCAAACTTACCCAGTTCCAGGTATTGGTCTTACAATGGAGACACCCTCTGTGCATGAAAGGAGAGGAAGCCTTATATTATGAATAATCTACTTCTCATCACCACCAGTAGACCTTCACGTAAACTCCTCCCCCCGCCAAGTGTGCCTTACTTATCACTCATTCTAAACCGTGCTCTAAACATTAGTAACTCAAACTTACCCAGTTCCAGGTATTGGTCTTACAATGGAGACACCCTCTGTGCACGAAAGGGGAGGAAGCCTTATATTATGAATAATCAACTCCTTATAACCACCAGTTTCTTCACGTAAACTCCCCCCCCCAAGTGTGCCTTAATTATCACTCATTCTAAACCGTGCTCTAAACATAAGTAACTCAAACTTACCCAGTTCCAAGTATTGGTCTTACATCGGAGACACTCTCTGTGCACGAAAGGGGAGGAAGCCTTATATTATGAATAATGTGTTTACATGAGCTCCTTATCACCACCAGTGGACTTACACATAAACTTCCCCTAAAGTGGGCCTAAATTATCACTCATACTAAACCTACACTCTAAACATACCTAAGTACTGAAAGTAACCAAGTTCCAAGTGTTGGTCTTCCATCGGGGACACTCTCTGTGCATGAGAGGGTAGGAAGCCTTAGATTACGAATAACCAACTCATCGTCTCCAATGGAAGCTCATGTAAACACCCTTGACAGTAGGCCTCATCTCTCTCTAGGTACGATCAAGGTGATTCAAGCTAATATTTTTAAGTCCTAATAAATATGCATATTTTTTAATTTGTGATGTATAAAGTAATAAAACTATCGACACCATATGATGGTAAAAGTATAGTAATAATAATCTTTAAAGATTTATGAATTTTAAGAAATTAGAAAAATTGCTTTTAAATTTAGTAATTTTAATAGAATATTTAAATTTCCATATAAACTATATATACATATTTAGTATGATTGTTACTAAATAGTACTTAATTTGGTATTAAATATTTTTGATATCGAGAACATTCTGTATTTCGATATTTGCTTTTATAATGGAGATTTAAGAGGATTACAAGTACAAATTTTGCATCGTCCGTTTGCATACGAGATAGTTTACAACGTTTCGAGCTATGTGACCTTAGTAGCCATCTTCAAGTAAAACAACAAATACCTAAAACCACAGAAAACAAAGAAATAAAGATAATGTCCAATGCAGCGCTGAGTAAATATTTACTTAGAACCTTTGTGTGTTGAGTAGTTCTTCAGTTCACCGTGCGGATGGCAGGGCAGCACCGTTGTCAGTCCTTACCTTTACTCCCCTTCAAATCTTCAAAATTAAACGCAGTAGTTACTGGTATGGTTTTATAAATATACTGATTAGTTGCAATCTATGTCTAACTGTCACTCCCTGAAGAATTCACCACGCCATGAGAAAGTGACCTCTATTTCTTTATCTGTGCTAAAGCATATTAAAGAGACTTCGATTTATATTATGCCTACAGATGCAAGGTAACTTTAAAAAATCAATACTCTACAAGTTCTTGTAGAGTAACATCCTTTACAATTGTATAACTATAATTCACTATAGTATAATATATAATTATAACTACGCACTCCTTTCTTAAAGAATACAAAAATATATCAAACATTAAAAAAAAGTAAATAAAAATATGTACTGCACCTAAATAATTGCCCGTTTTCCTTAAGGTTATCACTGTTTATGCATTGCATTTTAATTCGTCCCTTAACTATATTTTTGGTGATTTCCTTCTCATCACCGGAAGATGAAAACCTAACAAACTCCGAAACTTTGTAGATGTTCTTACCATTCACACTAAAGAAATTGTATAGGACAATTGTACAGTCTTTGAATATAACATGTTTAAATCCAAATAAAATAATGATATAAATCCATTCAACCTATAAAAATAAAAAAACAGTACAAATTTTAATTTTATAGAAATAATACTGGTTAAATTACCTTTTTTCCTGTCAACAGTTCTTCAAACATAATCTGCTACAGTGTACATTTCGAAGCATAGAGCTTCATCATCAGGCTTTCCAAAAACGTCACTATTTACATTACACTAAACATTAAAAACATTAAAAATATAAACTATAAAGATTTAAACATATTAACATAGCACATTTGCCGGCCGGCGATAGACACCAACTGATGACCAATGAGCAGGTAACGAACTCAAACACGTTAACCTACTCCCACCTGTTGACCTTTAATTTTATATGTTTTCGGAGACAACATTAGCTCTGCAATACTAAATTCAATTGTTAATGAATTCAACACTATTCCAATTTAATTACAACTACAATGTTCCCGTAATATATCGATATTTACATATATTGTAGTATTAACTGTTATATTTAATAAAATAATATAAATTTTAAATGAATTTATACATTAATTACTGTTGATTAGTTGCTTACATTTCACATTGTTAATATCAATTCTACAATTGTTTCGAACGTTTCGGAAATTGTGATCTGCTCCCATTGTCAAATTAAATAAAACGTACCCAAAATTAATTACCTTTCCCTTAAATGCCGGTGTGGTGGCTCAGTGGCTAAGCCTTCGGACTGCGGAGGGCAATGTCCAAGGTTCGAATCTCCACTGAGCCAATGGTCAGTACTTCACTCGTTGAATGAAGTTCATGCACAGGCCTGTAGGCCCATGTGAACTGGCATGTGAGGTGAAAAAATTAGTGGAAATGTGCACATTTATATAGTTTAAAAAAACTTTAAATAATAGTTAAACTTTAAGAGGGTAGAATTAATCTCAAAAGATATTTGAAATTAATTAAAGTTATCTGCTTCAACTGATAATAATTACATCGCAACTCTATGTATTTATGGTTGCTTGTAATTAAGCATTTATTATAAGACAGAGATGGAGTGTATTGTAAATACCTAGGCATTACCTAGTATATCTGTGTAGGCAATTATATATATTCCATAATAGTTTGTTTATAAATAATGACATTTACAATAATAAAGTGTATTTGTTTCAGGAGCCAGACCACACACATGTAAGTACATTAAAATATTTTGTTATATAGAACAAAATTAATTCAAAACAAGGAAGAAACACTCTTTTTTTCAAAATATATGGTAATAAATACACCTGTAAGTAGCTTAATACTCTGTTATAATAAGAAGTACGGTATAAACCTATAACAATTTAAAAAAAATTATATAATCAGGGAAATACGATACTTGAGATTTCAGTACAAAATATGAACATATTTAAGTTTCATGGATCGTCACATTTTATTAAATTGTAACAATGCTTACTGTAAACATGGAGTGGTGCTGGTCGCACTACTCCCCTTGGTTCGAAGAAAAATATTTGGACAATCCTGTGATAGAGCAACGAACTAACATTTTATAAATAATCGGGACCTTTTATGTTAATTCACTACTACTACTTTTTCCGTTACTTTATTCAATATCACTATTTTTTTATCACAATTACGGTAAGATAAGGTTAGGTTAGGTGGTTACTAAAGTTGATCACTAACTAGTAAATCCAATGACTGACTTACCGTTGAATGCGCTCTCCGTAAGTAAGTTGTAGGAAAGCGATAAGATAAGGCCAGCGATATCGGATTCCAAGCGGAAAATGAATACCACAGTGGACTTAAACATGATTGGGGAACAGTTTTTAAAGCAATAGAATATTTATCAAGCGGTAGTGAATTAACGGAAAGAAAAAAATGTAGTGGTTGAGAATTAACGGAAAGATCCATGTATTGTTTCAAAGAAAATCACTTGAATACAGAAGACGACAATGTTTAGTGTGAATAATGTTTAGCCTATCGCAAATGGCTGTTTTCGACCAACCACCCTTCAGCACATTTCATCTGGCAGCCCACTTACAAGTGTCATTGGGCACACGTGCCACCCCTCCCCGTCACCCCTTATTGACTGGTAGCAGTTGGTTAAAACTGGCGGTCACTTTATTAATTCTCTGTAAAAGATACCTTTGTCTCACAAAGAAATCCTTTTATACAATACGTGAAACAGTTTTTTTTTTTTTTTTTTTTTTTTAACGTAACTCCTCTCTTATGTCTTGGCCAATATTAATGTTTTCGGTGTAAAACATTTGACTCTATTCAGAGTTGTGCAATAAGGTCTTAATTGTTCAATATTTCAACCCTGAAGGGACCTGGAAGCCTTCAAAGTACGTTTTTTTGGCCATAAGACTAACATGGACAGATATTTAAATTAGCCAAACAGTAATATATATATATATATATATATATATATATATATATACAATCAAATCAAATCAGTTTTATTGCAGTGGACATTTAACATGTATTGCAAAAGTCAATTTTATTTTAAAAGATATTTTATGTCTAGTTAAAAAATTTAGTTTCACCCACACTGAAAAAAATCTCTCAAACATACAAAATTTCTGCACATTCATACATCCAATTTTCCCACCTCTAGTTCCGGTGTTAGCATACCCACTGTGTGGTCTCCAAGTTATTTGCCAAAAACCCACCCACACTATAAAAAGCATGGTAGGCTAGAAAACCTTTTAATTGAGTTTTAAACGCCTTCGGCGTTCTGGCGATTTTTATACAATTTGGTAGTTTATTGTAAATATGGACACCTGCCTCTGACGGCAAATGCTCGTAAGTAACTGTTCTGCACTTCCCAGTCCTATAGTTGTCTCTGCCTCTAGTGCCATATTCGTGAATGTCTCGTCCCCGAATCAAAGCACACTTAGAAATAAATAGTTGTTGTTTCTAGAATATAGAGGCAAGGTAAAGGCAAGATTTATAATTTTTTGAAGATTGGCTTGCATGATTCTCTGAAATCAACTTTTTCGATTATCCGAATCGCTCTTTTTTGTAATCGCTCTGAACACTCTCAAGAGCTGATTACTTGCACCGGCCGCCCACAACACTATGCCATAGACTAGGTGGGTATAAATTAAACCATAATACGCCGTCTTCAGTACCTGAATAGGGCAGTATTTGGCTGAAGTCCTCAGAACATAGATACCAGATGTTAATTTGGCACATACCGCATCAATATGGGCATTCCATGTTAAACCTCGATGTATGTGTAATCCAAGGAATTTTGACGTGAACACCTCTTCCAGCATAGTGTTTTCCAACAGTACGCTTGGGACCCATTCTAGGTTCTGGGGACGTAAGGTAAAATTTAATAAATTTGATTTAGAAGAATTTGTGTTTTAGTTTATGTTTTTGAAATATTGAATGCATTTATTCAATTCTATAAAAGTTTGTTGTTCCACGAGTTCAGGAGCTATATCTCTAAAACACAGGGTTGTATCGTCTGCATATTGCATGATTTTTCCATGGCGCAGAGATGCTCCAATGTCGTTGACATAAAATAAAAAAAGGGCTGGACTGAGATCCCTGAGGGACACCCTAGCACAGGTTGATAAGTTCGGCAGATTGATTTGCGATTCGTACTAATTGAGCTCTTTGTCTGAGGTATGATCTAAGCCACTCCAAGGGCACACATCTGATGCCATGAGATTCAAATTTGCTGAGTAATATCTTATGGTCAACACAGTAAACAGTTTTTGATAAGTCGAGAAAAACACCGATCGTGGATTTCGATATTCTAATCCCTCCACAACCATATCGACCAGACTCACCACTGCGTCTATAGTCGATTTACCCTTTCTGAATCCAAGTTGGTACTCGGAGAGGTGGTGTATTTATTTAAAACATTTAGCATGCTAGTTAAAAAAAGTTTTTCAAATTTTTTGCTCAAAATTGGCAAAATCGAGACCGGCCGATAGTTATTGATGGAGCAGGGGTCACCCTTTTTAAATATAGGCGTTATCTTAGCTGGTTTAAGGAGCGAGGGAAAGACTCCATTTTGAAAAGATAAGTTTATTAAGTGTGTCAGTGGCTTCAAGATATGCTTGTAGCATTTCTTTAGGACTGACATTGACATACAATTTAGATTGTTTGAATCTTCGGCTGGGAGCTCTCTTATAATTCTGCTGATTTCTTCCTCATGGCAAATTCCAGCACCATCAAACATGTTGAGCTTTGCCTTTTTGAGGGCTTTGATTCATTCAATGAAGAATAATGCATATTTTGGCCAGCCACCGAAGCAAACAGGTTATTAAACTCGTTTGCCAGGATTGAAGCATCATTGGCCAACTCTTTTCCAATGTTTTTCTTTATTTGTTTATGCTGATTATTATTGTTGTTAATGATAGACCAAGCTGTTTTAAGAAACATTTGTTGAATACAGAAATGGTTTCGTAACCTCATACGCTTTGGCTGCTAGAATGACTTTTCTGTAAATATTTTTATATTGTTTGAAAAAAATTTTTTACATTTTCATCGAGTGATGTTTTGTAGGTCTATGATAGAAACGTTATTGTATTCCTTGACACTAGGATCCCTTTTGTGATCCATTTGTTCACTCTATATTTGCTATTGAGTTTATTTGTTTTCATGGGGCAGCAGCTGTTCAGGTGGAAAGTCAAATAGTCATGGAACATTTTGAACTTTTCCCCCACTGGTAAATTTGACTTTAAGAACAGCCACTCTTCATTTGGTATTGAGAAGGATTATATTTTCCAGCCTTGTGTCTCTTATTATTTTTGTAATTTTTGGCTCCCTTTTAGATTGTGTTCCACTTATAAGGGCCTCTTGGCCGTAGTGGTCAGATATGACCACTGACCGTAGTATTGGCCACTGACACCTCAACATCAGGAATGTTTGTTATAACATTGTTGATAGTAGTTTGAGTTGAGGTAGTCACTCTCGTAGGGCATGTGATCTTTAACTTAAGATCAAATGACCTCAATAAATCAACAAGGCGTTTAGTGGAGTGGTTGTCAGTTTATTTGAGAGTCAATGTTCCAATCACCAGAGGGATTCACAAAAGAATGATTCTTTTGTGAATCCCTCTGGTCTGAGGAAGGTGAGCGTGGTTCACCGAAATCAGTCACCATAATATTTGTGCATTTTGTACTTGTATTGTAATATATTTGTGCATTTTGTGCTTATATTGTAATAAGTTTGTGTTGTGTGACGTTTACTTGTACTGTATATGTATCAACACGTATTATGCTAACTAAAAAACTATTATTATTTTTTTACTACACAAATTAAATTAACTCCAGAATTTATTTTGCTATTTTTAATTACATTTTTCCTCAGGCTTGAATGATTCTACAACAGTTACACAAACCACAGTCATACAAAAATTTACCTACTGAAAATTTCCAAAAAAAAAAAAAAAAAAAATGTTGAAATACAGCTCTTAGATTAAGAATTTTTAGATTTAGTAAATATAGTGAATATGATAACTTTGGGAATAAACTATCACATTCTATTCAAAGTTAAATTACAGATGTTTTTTAGTTTGTAGTTAACTTTGCATCGATTTAGCAGGTTTCCTCGCAACAATGAAAACTTTTAAAGGTCAACACGGAATGAATAATTTCCGATCCTTGCAGTCGGATGGAGTGTTTTGTTCTGCCTCATCCTGGCGGATAAAAACGTGTCTAGGAGGCAAATGTTCTGTAATTGGACAGAACCCCCTTCCTACAAAACTGTCATCGTCTCTATTCCCCGAATGCAATATTATATAATTGAACTAAACAGCACATTTATAAGTACTGAAGTACGTATACAGGGAGTTTTTAACCGTGCCACCATTGGGATCTGTAAACTATAAAGCTTACAAAAAAATTTTAATTTGGTATTATCCCTTATTTTTCGTGAGGTTTAAAAATATTACAACAATTTTTCAAAATGGCCTTAATTTTCCAATAAAGCGGGTAACACAATTTTTTCTAATATAGCATCCAATATTTTATGGTAGTTTCGAATAGTAAATATAATTAAAACACTTTTTTATACATGGGCAGTTTTTTATATCTCCAACCATACATGAGTTAAGTAGATCTACACTGTTGCGTAGTTTGAACACTTGACAACTTCACTACCGTGTGTTTATATTATACTGTGACACTCATTAATAGTCTTTACACAGGGTGGAAAAAATATGGAAACATTTTTACAACTTTAGTATGACTTCACTTGTAAAAATGAAATCTTGTATATGATCGTGGTTACAAAGAACATACATTTTATCGCTATTAGCTAAATTTCATCTTTTCAGGGGGACGGCTCACGAGGAGTTAAACGAAAATCTTCAACGTAAGCATAGGTCAAGTTTGGTATCAAAAGAAAGTTCTATTCAAAATAAATTACCGCAAGCCGGAATTTTGTATCCATCCTTTATACCTTAATTGAGCTGATTACCAGATAATGAAATACTTTGATAAACTGTCTGTTAATTTTGTTGAATAATAACATTTTTTCATAATCCTTTTATAATAATGTACATTATCAACTTTTATTATCATAAGTTAATAGGTATCACGGTGTGTTAAAAGCTAATTATATTTGATTATTTTTGATCTGTTAAAGTTTAATGTTGGCAATTTATGAGAGAGAAAATTTGGATTCAACATTTGCCTTTGGGACAAATACATCAGAATCATCTTCCAATTATATTTATTTTTTTTAACATAGAGTACCTGAAAGAAAATGTAGTTTTATTGTACTCTTTATAGTTGTAAGCTCTATTTTCAGTAAAAAAAAAATATAAAATAACCATATAAACGCCTAATTTCTATAATATTTAGAAGAAAACCTACAGTAAAAATGACAATGCTATCAATTCCGTAGTCATTGTTGATAATAAATATTGTAAATACCAACGCAAAAGTGTTCAAAAAAGGGTTTAAGGCATCTAGGGTTTGATTAGTTATGAAAAAAAGAAACCGTTGTTCGAAAAAAGAGCTTAAAAGAAAAAAAACTGTACTATAAAAATTATTTGAAATACCATGTTGAACAAAAATATTCTAATACTATGTTGCTGATGGGTGTAAAAATATTCTAAAATATAAAATTAAAGTGAAATTTTTTAAAATCCACTTTACCGAAGTTATTAGCGTTGTGGTAGTTTACATGTTTAAGGCAACAAACATATGTTTTAGTAGAATATAATACTTGCTTGTAAGGATTTTGGAAAATTGTGAATGATGTCACAAATGCGTTTTTTAAAACTGAGCTTTGAAATATTTAAGTAGGGTTTTTAAAATCATTGTCAAAATAAATCTGAATCCAGTCAGAAAAATAACATTGGACTGTGAATAATTCTCCACAATAATATTGAATCATAGAAATGATTTTATTAGACAGAATAGGTAATGATACATTTTAAAACTACATGATACATTTCGGTAACTCCATTGTTAATCCCCTAACAAGGATGTTCTGTAAAATTGTGATGTGGTAATCGATATCAGCATACGAACACAGTTGTCAGTGATCTAGAAAACATGTTGTCAGCATAGAACTAATGTGCAAATCCCTAAGTGGAGCTGTTACAAAGTGTGGTGCAGTGCGACAGTCAGCGGATTCCGGATTATCCCCATTAACAAGCAAAATGGCTCTCCTTGGAGAATAATATAAGTTACGAATGGATTTGTTTTTGTTGGACTAAAAATTAAGTTTGAACTTTTAGAAATGCTAGTACTGATACAATCATTTATTATTATTACACTGTTATCTTGTAATCGATTTAAGAGTCTGCAGAGGCTGTCCGCCATTTAATTTTAATCCCATATGATTAAAAATGAATAGTAGTTCTCTTTCTTTCTCACTTCCACCACTCACTTCACCTGCACGTTATATTTTGAACTGTATACAAATGAACTTATGTATACGTTGCTCTAGAGTAACAAGTGGTAAATAAATATTAATATCTAATTGTAAACCCGTAATTTAAATGACTAAGTTGTTCTCTAGGTAAGGGAAAACTAGTTACTTGCACTCTATAATTTAACCTATCATACATATGAAGACAATTCTTGTTAATGCGGAAACTTCAGTGATTTTGGCAGCTAAGGCGATGAAGTTGGTGAAACGCAATCATGCAAAGGTAAGTTAGTGACACAGACAGGTGGAACAGAACTTGACAAACATTTATGTAGTCGCGGATGATTTCTCAATTATAACCCCTGTAGCTGCTGTAGATTATCAAAATGCTGTGGTTTAAAGGCTTTCAAACCATTTTATTGAGAGTTTTTATATTCTCTTGCAAAAACATTTTTTATTAGTATAGAAAATCACAACATTAATTTAATATAAATTATTCAATTTTATAGAAAACATTTTTATATGTAACAAATAGTTAAAAAATAACAGTTTAGTTAAATACAGTTTTTTGTGTTTTGGTTTCACATATACTCCGAAACTCTGTCATTGAATGTTGTTTTACATTATTTAATACAATATACTGCAGTAAGGTTGAACCTGTGTTTCTAAGGAAATTTACACTGTAGCATCTCATTAAAATTATTGAATTTTATAATAGTTGAGGATGCTTTTACAGTAAAATATTTCAAATAAAAAATCACTTTCTAAGAAAAAAAAAAAAAAAAAAAAAAAAAAAAACGGTGTAACGCAGTAACTGACCCAGAATGCCTTTATGAAGGTTTTACTTTAAAACAGAGAGTTTAGTTGAACTAATGAAAAAAAGAAAGAGGATTGTCAGGAAATACGATGTCCAGAATAATGATTTTAAAATTTTCATACATATATTATACAAATACTAGGGAATAGTAGAATACACTGACATTCATTTTGATACAGGAGAAGGAAGACTGAATTCTACGGGAATATCAAGACAATGGAACCCAAATAGGTTAATTGAGCAGAGTGCAGGACGATGGAAATCGGAGTAAACCAAAATAGACTAAGTTTTAAATGGTTTTTTCTTTTATTATTTTTTGTATAACAGATGACATAAAGCAGGATATAGTTCAAACTAGGACATTTGAAACAGGAACGCGTTCAACAAAAGGGCATTTGATTGGAAAATTAGCCGGAAAGTGGCCAGAAAAAGAACCGAAACAACGTGGTCTAGTGAAATAAAGAGAGCTCACCCCAAAAGAACGAAACACGTGTGGATAACTCAATCTGGCCTGTATGTCCTATTTTATTTGAAACATTAGCTATATAACAATAGTAAAAACCTTGTACCATAAAGGTAGAGTAACATTATCACTTCTAAATAGCAAGTGAAAATAGAACAAAAATACAAGTACATTATATATTATCCTTTTTTTCTTAATGTCACAAGAATCCATTGTTAGTATTGACAATTAATTAGCTATTACTATCTAACCGTTACAAATATAAGAAAAATATGCCATTAAAAGTAACTAACATGAAGTAAACCTTTACAAAGACGGTTTTATTATACTTGTGATAACGGAATAGCGGTGAAACGGTGAGGGATAACGGTGAAACGGAGAGTGGTAACGGTGAAACGAAGAGGGATAACGGTGACACGGAGAGGAATAACGGTGAAACGGAGAGGGATAACGGTGAAACGGAGAGGGATAACGGTGAAACGGAGAGGGATAACGGTGTATTTGATTTAAAGATTTAATTCATAACGGGTGTAAGTAAAATTAGCTAATCTAATATACTTATTAATAAGGGAGTTATAGATCGGTAATTAGTACGTAAAGGAACAACTACAATAAATAACACCTACAGTAAAAACACATACAATAAAAACGCCTACAATAAAAAACACCTACAATAAATTATGTAATTTTCCTCACTAACTTTGACGATATTACAAGAATTCTATCACCACATAAAACATGTATGAGGAATAATTCAGCTGCACTACATCACTGTGACAAATGGAGCTGGAAGATTGAATTCACCACATTACACGGTGAATGATGGTATCGGCTGCTAGGAACAGGATGGGAGACACGACAGGTGACAACGTGACTAATGACCTTATGGCAGTGATCTCTTAGCTGTTACTACGTCATTATTACAAATGGAGCTGGAACATTGAATTCACCACATTACACGGTGACTGATGGCATCGGATGTTAGGAACAGGTTGGGAGACACTTCAGGTGACAACGTGACAAATGACCTTATGGCAGCGATGACATAGCTGTTACTACGTCATTATTGCAAATGGAGCTGGAACATTGAATTCACCACATTACTCGGTGACTGATAGTATCAGCTGCTAGGAACAGGATTGGAGACACGTCAGGTGACAATGTGACAAATGACCATCTCTTAGCGCTTTTCTCCCTTCCCTATGCCTTCTCAATCTTCACTACCTCAACACAGTGTGACCTCTATGAAGTGATCATCTTACTACGTAATTTGAAGAGGAAAATGTAATTTGGTTATGTACAATTTTACATTTAAAGAGTTTAACCGAGTTTGAATCAAAATATAGAATGAAACGTATGAAATAACGCCTATATTATAAATGACGAAATATGTTTGAAAATTATTAGCTTTGACATAAATGTCGACCATTTATTGTTAGGAAGAGAAGAATATCTTTTACTGTTATGTACCATACATCAACATTTTATACTCATGTTCTTCTAATTTTAGTTCATTAATGTATGTTAAACATGCTTCTTCAACCCTATTAACTCTTCATACCGAGACAGAATTGCTTTTTTTACTGAATCCTTCATGACAACAGTGTATCCATACTGTTGATTGAAGAGTTCGTAATACACTTTTCGCTCATGAGATCAATAGATCTTATGAGATCCATACTCTCCATCTCATGCTCTGGAGCGTGAGATCCAGTGGTCAGATGTGCTAGTACTGCAGACTTTAAAATCTAGATTTGTTTTGATAATGGGTATGGATGTTTCTAAGAATGCTAAAATGATAATTAAATGCTAATTTTTCACTGTGTGAATAAACTCTCTAGTTTAGCTTTATTTTTCGAGTGCTATATGACACTTAAGACTAATAGGACAGATACTGAATAACTTCATTAATTCTTGAGAAATATATTTATTTTATAGTTTAACGAGCCATTTCTTTGGATTGAAAATTGAAATTTATAAAATATGTAAAAATCATATAATTTAAAACTTGATATATGATAGTTGAATATTAAAACGATTCTTCAACCGGCTTAGAATACGCTTGAAATTTAAATCGTTTATTTCCTAATTGTATAACTTGGCTAATTAACGTCTCCTATTTACATAATATGGCTTTTAACTAGTATTTAATTACTTTTCAAACATAGATGAATAATTATCTCTTTACTCTCCTTTGACTTTAGCCACAGTTCGATAACTTTACTACTACAGGTGATGAAGCACTCTTTTCGTGTACTACCCTCTAGCTTTATTTATAATTATTAAGTTGTATACCTCACAAATAATAACTAAATCTAGTTATACTTTTATTTGGCTTTCACTTGTGGTTAGTTTAAATTTAAGGAATGACTTTCAATAAAAACTCTATTGTAGCCTAACCCACTATTACTGCCCAACACCAAACCTAACTTGGACGACAGATATCTTCAGACTCGTAATTAAATATGCTGTCACATTCTTTACTTGTTGTATTCACTTTCCAAAAAAGTACGGATTCTATTCATAGAAATTACGTTACTATTTTCCCCTCTTTTCAGCATTGATGCTTGAAAGTGTTTCTATTAACCTAACAGATCTAAATAACTTTGTCTATCAGTCCTTCGATCGTTTATCAGTTTATTAAAAAAAAAAAAAATATCTTGGACAATGTGAGCCCTTTTTATTTGTCATTTCCATTGTGCCAGTGCCAGGTGGCCAACAATAAACAAAAATTGTGATGGATCGTCTTTCAGTCGTCCAATCAACTGACGTGATACTGGAAGCAATGCCCTCCTGGACAATGTGAGGCATTTGTATTTGTCAACTACATTGTGCCAGTTGGTCAACGTAGTTTTCTAATCAACAATTCTGGTGGATTGTCTATCAGTAATCCAATCACTTGTCACAATATTGGAAATAATTTCCTCTTTGGCTATTTGCGGCATTTGTATTTATGATCTCCATTGAGCCAGTTGGCCAACGTAGTTTTGTAAACAGAAATTCTGATGGATTGTCTATCAGTCATCCGATCACTTGTCATAATATTGGAAGATATTTCCTCTTGGAATATTTGAGGCATTTGTATTTGTCACCTCCAATGTGCTAGGTAGTCAACGCAGCTTTGTAAATAACATTTCTGATGGATTGTCATCAGTCATCCAATCACTTGTCACAATATTGGTAGCAATTTCTTCTTGGGCTATTTGAGGCATTTGTATTTATCACCTCCATTGTGCCAGTTGGTCAACGTAGTTTTGTAAACAACAATTCTGATGGATTGTCTATTGGTCATCCAATTACTTGTCACAATATTGGAAGATATTTCCTCTTGGACTATTAAGGCATTTGTATTTATCACCTCCATTGTGCCAGTTGGTCAACGTAGTTTTGTAAACAACAATTCTGATGGATTGTCTATTGGTCATCCAATTACTTGTCACAATATTGGAAGCAATTTCCTCTTGGACTATTTAAGGCATTTGTATTTATCACCTCCATTGTGCCAGTTGGTCAACGTAGTTTTCTTATCAACAATTCTGATGGATTGTCATCAGTCATACAATCACTTGTCACAATATTGAAACCAATTTTCCCCTGTCCAATGTAAGACCTCTGTATTTGTAAACTCCATCGTGTCACGTAGTCAGAGTAGCTTTGTTATATGTATATATTCTGATGGTTTGTCTATCACTCTTCCAATCATTTGTCACATATTGTAACCAATTTTCACCAGCACAAGGCGAGGCCTATAATTTGAATTTCTATTTTTTTATACCTCACTGGAACGTCACCTCACAAACAATGTTCCCTAAGTAGCTCTTTTTACAATTCCTAAAACTTGCCCTTATATGTGTGTTAGTTAATATTTTTATACTTTGCGTAAAACATTTTGTAAAATTTCCAGTATGAGCTTGAATAGACTTTTAAATCTATATTTTTCAGTTGTTATAAGATATCACCGCAATCTACCGTTGTATGAGGTCTATTGCATTTATTTATTATTTAACATGCTGTTACTTTTGTATTGTTATGATATTATAACAACTTTAAAGTTTAATAGTAATAGTTTAATCATATATTAAAACTCTAAGTAAATAATTGCCTCATGGTACAAAATATTATTTTATAATTTCAAATACAAAATTGGTCATATACATATATCTATTTCATTAGCAAGATATATTATTTATAGTATTCATATGTTTGTGATACATGTTATTATATAATAATATCCAAGCATATGACATTAATGTTTTTACTTATATTTTAATGTTTAGACCGCAATAGGCAAGCTATGAGTGAGTATGGATTGAAATAAATGTAATAAATTTGCGTGAGTTAATGTAGTCTTTGACACTAACTAAGACCTATTATTACTTTAAACATATAATTAATTGCTAGTCAAATGACAGATAAAATGCCAGTGTACAGATTCCTATTAAAATTTATTTTGACCTTTGATTGGGATCGATCTTAGAACCTCTAGTTTATGAAGTTGGACATTGACCAGATAAACTACTTACCAATTATAAGACACATTTAACGAATTAATTAACTTTTTTTATAATACTAGTATACAACTAATGCATTTTAAACACCGCAGTGCTTCACTAACTCCCGAGTTACATGTTTATGACTGTCATTGTTGAACGTTTGCTCGTCATGGAGGAGTGACTTGTGGTATTACACTTCTGTTCACTGCGTAAATATTTAATTAAGTATAGAAACATGGTATATTTAGATACAAATGTGGATAAGAGCATGAAAATAATTGTTTTGTTTCTGATATATTGTTATCTAGGAATTCTACAAACACTTATAAAGATTAATGCTAGTAGTTGTAAAAGTTTTACTGATTCTTTCTTGATGTGATAGTTATGAAGTAATGAAGTAAGCAGCACAAAAATACATAAAATAAGTCAAAAGCTCTAAAGCAATAAGAGGCGGGGAAGGGGCTGAAAGTAGACTTGAATGGATTTTTTTTTTTAAGGAGAGGTCGTTATCCTTTTTATACTTATTCTGCCCATACCTAAGACTATTGATATGTGCGATATAGTTTATAAACCAAACTCTTAACTTAGCCTATCATAACCTAAACTTACTTATAAATAAATGGAAAACATGAAAAATTAGCAAATTTAAAATTCTTGAAACTGTTTTTTTTTTTTTTTTTTTTTTTACAGTGAATGAATTTATTTCGTTTTAATGCAGGGTGTTGAAAAGTATGTAACCACGTTCATTTCTCTCAAATGGATCCAAATAAATAATTGAGATATAGTGTAACTCTGTAGAACGCATTTTCCTATCTTTTGATGTAGTATAACTTAGAGGAAGTATACAGGGTGTCCCGTAAGTAACCAGCCAAACTTCTGGAGGTCATTCCTTGGGTTAAAACAAACAAAAAATTTCATGTGTACAAATCGTCTATCTCGCTCCATTATCCGGCTATCTGTCTGTATGTGTTTTTTACTAAAAACTTAATATCTCAAAGGTTATTTAAGATAAATCATGAAAATTGGTATGAATGTTGATCTTTACAGTATCCATGTACTATTTAAATTTCATTTTTTTACAACAATCTTTTTCAAAATGGCGGCCATTTTAAATTTTTAAAGCCAAATATCTTAATAACCTTAAATTTTACTAAAAACTTGTAAGTTACAAAAAGGTTTAAGAATTTATTTCTATAAATAACTATACAAAAAGTTTTAAGATTGAACAACTATTAACTGAGAAATTACAATTTTTATCAAATAAAAATATGCTTGATATTAGTAAAATTGAAAACTTTAGTTTTCAATATTGATAAAAATTGTAATTTCTCAGTTAATAGTTGTTTAATCTTAAAACGTTTTATATAATTATTTATAGAAATAAATTCTTAAACATTTTTGTAACCTACAAGTTTTTAGTAAAATTTAAGGTTATTAAGATATTTGGCTTTAAATATTTAAAATGGCCGCCATTTTGAAAAAAGATTGTTGTAAAAAAATGAAATTTAAATAGTACATGGATACTGTAAAGATCAACATTCATACCAATTTTCATGGTTTTATCTTAAATAACCTTTGAGATATTAAGTTTTTAGTAAAACACACATACAGACAGATAGCCGGATAATGGAGCGAGATAGACGATTTGTACACATGAAATTTTTTGTTTGTTTTAACCCAAGGAATGACCTCCAGAAGTTTGGCTGGTTACTTACGGGACATCCTGTATTGTTAAAAGTTGAAACGAAAGACTATGATGAGTTGAACATAATTTTAGAGCCTGTTTGTTTCTAAATAAGATGCTGTAGGTACCAAGTTAAAATAACCATCCTATCAGAAATTATGACTTCTTGAAAAAGTATGAATCTACCTTACTTTCTTGTAAATTGGTCTAGAGAAATAATTAAGATTTAGTACAACTCTGTTGAAAGCTATTTTATATATTTTTATACAGTTTGTAATTTTGTTTTTAATCTAGAGGAGTGGGCCCATGGAGGATATTGTAAAAAGACTAAATGAAAGGCTATGATGAGTTGCCCATCATTTTAAAGCACATTTTTTATTAATAAGACGCCAAAGTTTCAAGTAAAAAAAAACCACCCTATCAGAAATATCGACTGGTTAACCTTTCTTAGCAGTGATAATATTTGAGTAGGAATTCGACATTTTGTAATCACTAGTTCTGTTCTAAGAGTTATTTGTACCACTAAATCAATCATATAATTTTAAGATAATTTTCCATTTATTTTATCAAATACCTCTTCACAACTGGCTTTTACAACATGTAGAATTTCTACTTAAATATCAGTTCTATGAAAGATTCACCAGTCACCATTTCTGATAAAGCGGTTCTTTTGACTTAAAACTTGTGGCGTCTTATTCAGAAAAAATAAAATTTAATTCAGAAAATTCAGTCTTATTCAGAGACTTTAAAATGATGGGAAACACAATATAGACTTTCATTTTTATGGACGGGCCCCCTCCTCTAGGTAAAAAACTATAAACTGCATCAAAAGACAGAAAAAAAATTCTACATAGGTATATATTAAATCTAACCTATTTAAGAGAAATTAAGGTGGTTCCATATTTGTTTAGCAGACTGTATAAAAAACGTAAGGTCATTGTAAAGAGTTGTGCGTGCCTATAATGTGCGTAAAAATTACATTTATTAGGCTTGACTAATTAAATAATGGATGGGTGGAGCAAACTTCCAAATTAAGATAAATGATTTTGGTGGCTGCATGATTAATAAGGGACAGGTTACTTCACTTTCACTGATGGTGTCTAGCAAGACTAAGTAAGCATTAAGTTACATTATGTAATCAGCTTAAGAACTATTTTTTATCATAACTTTAACCTATAAAATATGTATCCATAAACGATTCATTTAACCATTTTACAATTAACATAAATTGTTGCACGTAATCCTTCATGTCGTATAAAAAAAGTACACTTGATGAAGAAACTGAGAAATAGAAGTTAGAGAAGCAAAATGAGAATAAGAAAGAGAGGACAAAGAAAAGAGGGACGAAAGATGAAAAAGTGTAAAAAAAGTACCACGTCAAACCCTTACAATATTAAATATACTGTCTAATTGATTTTGCTTACTCAGAAAAAGAAAAATAATATTTATAAACTGCTCTTCTAACATCATGAGACATTTAAATAGTGTTAACATATGTTTTAGATAATTAATAAAAAATTTCAATTATATACGATGTAGGACGAATTCCATTCGTTTGGAAAACAGTTTGCAAAAAATCTAACAACTCATTTTTAATCGAAATACAAAACTACACATTTAAATTTATTTCGATTCTGTTTGTGAAATATATTTCAGATTCAATTAAAGTCATCTTAAAGTCAACATTTATAAAGCAGGATATTTTCAAATTCATTTATGAAATAACGGCATCACACAATAAATAATATACTTAAAAAGGTGAATCATTGTCAAACACTTTTTAAAATCCATTGGGTTTTAACAAATTATTGATATTCTAAGGAGTTTACTCTATGGAATATAAATATTTTAGAGTTTTTCAAACGGTCCTCACTGGAAACTTTGGCCACATATTGTAGCAGGTACAATGGACCACTTAAACATCTGTGGCTTGTAAACAACATTGGGAATGGTTACAAAATGGGACAGAATCAAAAACTTCTCATAAATTTGAGATGTTATATATGTTAAATGTACTGACAAGTCGTTCGTACTATTAACTAATTGATCAAGATAAATAATTAATAAAAAGCTTACTGACAGCAATGAATTAAATATTAAAGTAAATATGCCAAAACTCAGCTCAAACTATACTCAAGATAGGTCCGTTATCATTTTGTTAAAAAAAGTTATGTTAAAATGTAGTATCTCTGAAACAAAAAAATATTCAGTCTTTTCTCTCGTATAATATGTATGTACATTTTTAGTTGGTACAAGTTTGGGTGTACGTATAAAATTAATTTTTTGTGAATGCAATTTTATAAGTGATAACATAAATTTAATTTCCTTTTTCATGAATGAGATAGAAAGCCTAGACAACCAAATTAAATGTGCAACTACTTTATAATGCACATGCCTAGTTATAGAATTCAAAATTTGAAATATTGAAATTACATATCTATACTTTATTAAAGTATCCATCACAAAGTAACACAGTAACATACTAAAGTCACAGCCAAACTGAAACTTGAAAGTGAAAGGTATAAAGTTAGACAATATTTAAATAATTTCAAAATAAGAAAGGTCTTTCTTTATATCTCCTCTCCCATTGCAAATTCATTAGGACCCCAGTTTTGTTTTTTGATAGTTTTCTTTTATATATTTAAATTTTATTTATACTTCTTGTAAATATACTATTTATCAGTTGTAATTGTTGTAACTATTTATATCCCATTGAAATTATTATCTGTCGTGTTTCTCTTTTAGGTTTTTTAAAATTCATTAATAAATCTGTACTAATTTTATGTTTGTGGGATATATACGTAATAAAAAATGTTTGTTTGAAATAAGTATACTATATATTACTAATAGTTTTCTATTAGCCTATTCATAGGCCTATAAATTGAGTTGTAGAACACCCTTTTCCGTTATTTTGTGAATTTCTCTGGTCTGAGAGAGATGAGCGTGGTTCACCGAAATCGATCACCATAATATTTGTGCATTTTGTAATTATATTGTAATATATTTGTGCATTTTGTGCTTATATTGTAATAAATTTGTGTTGTGTGACGTTTACTTTTACTGTATATATATTACTGTCAACTCTTAATCAGCCAATTTGGCTAGAGAGTTTATTAAGGCCAATGTATGTATGTATTTTATGTAATAGTTCATTGAATAAAATAAAATAAAAATACAATTGTTGGTACTTTTTGAAGGAAATTATAACAATATGTATTATTTTTTTTTTTTTAGCGTGCGAATGGAATAGAGTGACACAATACATTAAGTGATAGAGGTTTATATATACGACAAATGAAGGCTACTTATATAAGTTTAAACTTCAATTTATCATTTAATACCAATATATAAAAATATATTTGAAGCAAAATAATCCAGTAGTGTAGGCGGCTGTAGTTTTGGTCACCACTAAAACCATTAAACTCAAATTCACTCTAGTTAGAACAAAAATATTTAACACTATGATGAACTGCTGAGTTAACCTTTTTATTTATGGCTGTTCTCTACAATACATCGTAAACCGTTAGTAACAAGGACTACTATCACTAAACTCATTAAGAGTAATTTTATCAGTGTAGTTAACGAGATGAGGAGATGCGGTGTAAAATCTAGTTCTGAAGTATGTCTTTTGAATCAGGACATAAGATTAAAATTAATCTGTAAAATTTGCAACAAAAAGAAAGACAGTAATAAAAGAATACTAAAGGAAACAAAGAATTATAGCGAAAACATATTATCAAAGTTAAAAAGAAATTCGCATGTTATCGATGTCAGAGATGAAAAACCCACTTCTGAAAGTTCAAATAGGGACTGGCAGTTTGGGATCAAAATGTCAACCCTTGTTAAAGTCTTTATAATGCATTCTCGGGTTCATACATCCCTGAACGCAGAGGGGGGGATGAAAGAAGGTGAATTTATAGTTTCAGGATTCTATGAAAGTTTCACCGACGCTAAGATACCTTCTTCCTTTAGATACTGCAGTTGTATTGAGCATTTTATATTGAAGTGTTATATTGAAGTGTTGTATTGAAGAGTTAGAAATTAATACTAACGTATACAAAACAGTTCATTATTATAAACCATTTTCCTTCAATTAATATTTCAGAAGAACTACACTTGTTTTTGTTTCGTAATTAGAATATTGAAATCTACAAATGAAAATAAACAATACATATTTATTTATATTTATAGCCATCAGTTTTGTATTATTTGGATCTTTATTAATTGGTAGGTCAATCCTTGTAGGAAAAGTGTTACAGAAAATGAACTTTGTTTAAATTTGAATCAAATTTTGTTGACAATAATAATTGTATTTCCTATTCGTCATATACCAGAACACTAACTTCTATTTAAGGATTGGTAGCTGATCAATACTATTGTAATCTTTTTATTATTAATACTAAACCAAAATAGAATATATATTTTCAAATTCCAAAAAAAATTTAAATTAAGGAAAGATCATAATTGGTTGGTAGTTTTGTTTTATATTGATAAAGGATATTTATTTATTTTATTGATTTCACTTTTCCTCTAGTACACCCTTAACAAAAATCGTCAAAAAACACACGACCCTTTTGAAGTGAAATAAAAATTGCCTTTATTAAGGGGCGAAGTTAGGACTTTGTAAAGTCCTTTCTAACACTTAACCCCTAAAAGATTTAAACAAAATTACATGGTTAAGTTGTATAATTTTAAATAATGTTATTTTTATTTATTTATACCAACGGTGACCACCATTTTTGACATAGTTGAAACATACTTGCAACAATAAGGTACAAACTTTACATTAACATGCTAATAAGTGTTGTGAAAGATAACTTGTGCTTTTGAGCTTGAATTGATAAATAACTTACAATAAATAACTACAATGATAATATACAGCAGTGAAAAATGCTTGGCTATAGATTAGACATGACAATACTGTGGTTACGTGCATAAATGGCTACATGCAATTTGTGAAAATGTACAAAGAATCAGTTAAAAAAACTGATATAGTTAGGGTAGATTAAATATATCAGTTGAAGCATTTACACTGAAAGGCGTGATGGATACTTCAGAACTTTTAGGCCTTTTATTGAACTAAGTATTTATTGTTAGTTGGTGGAATAAAACAAACAGTGATTTATTTTGTTTTAGCATGATAATATTGTAAAAAGGTTAATGGCAAAGAGAGTTAGAGATTTCAGGATTCCAAATTGAAATATTGTATTTCCAAATAACCTTTTTAGTGGATACAAACATTGTCAATACAAAATAGTAAAATGTCAATTAAAATATTGTATATTAAAAAAACTAAAACACAATAGTTGACTGTAAATAAATCACAGTAATCATACAGGTTGTCCCAAAAGTATAAATCCAAACTTCGGGAATTGGTAAAAAAAAAGATAAAGTAAAAAATAAATTTTTATCCAAAAAAAGCTTTGCTTTCCAAATATCCGCCATTTTGTTTTTGTTTTAACTAACGAATTTTTATCTCAGTATTGGCTTAACCGATCTTTATAAAACTTGTTATGTTAAAAACAGAGACCTATTTAAAAAATCAACTTGATCCAACTTAAAACTTCAAAATGGCAGCCATTTGTATTTTACCATTTTCCAGCAATTTACGTTTAAAAATTTAAAGGAACTGCTATTTTGAAATTTTAAGTTGGATCAAGTTGATGTTTTATTATAAAATAGGTACCAGTTATATCTTTATGAAACATGCATAGCGAATTTCATAAAGATTGGTTTAGTCAACCGTAAGATAAAAATTATTTTGTGAAAAAAAAACGTATAACTGGTATACGCTTCGTATTTGGAAAAACAATTATTCTTTATTTTATTTTTATTTTGACCTATATAATAACAATTTCCCGAAGTTTGGCACTTTACTTTTGGGACGCCTTGCAAAGAGACTAGCCTAGTGTTTATAATAAGCCAAGTATTAAGTATTTATAAGAAGTTGTATACACATTTTGAATGAGCAGAAATGAAAAACTGTGTGTCCAAGAAAAAAAGCCTGAAATAAATGTTGGCGACTTGAATATATAAGATGTTATGTTGTTGTTCAATGTTGTACTATTTATAAAATTATTGACTTACTCCAACATATAATTCATAGCTTGTACTTCAACTAATCAACAATCCTAAATATAGTAAGATACAACAATTAAAAATGTACTTAGCTATCAATTATTCCGCGTAGATCTTTTATTTTTTCAAATAGACAATGTAGCAATACTGGTTTTAATCGTATAATGAAAGAACAACTACGTTTATCTGAAATTGGGAGTAAGAGTCCACATAAACGATTGGGAAAGTTGCAGAAGTCTTAGGTCGTTGTCCACTACAATACGACGATAGTTACCTAAACTTCGTTCCGGAAACTGCACAAACTAACCTTAACCACCCATTTCAATGAATATGCATGACTGTGCAACAGTTCACAAACAGATATTATCTCTCACACCATCTCAACTGTTTACATTGTGTATTAGGAAACGATAGTCAAACTATCCAGTGAAGCTGTATATCTGAATGTATGGAAATTTATGATTAACCATAAATTAAAAATTAAACCAGGGTTTGAATCTCTACCTGATCTAACGACCCTGTTCAGTAGTTGAATAAAGTTCACAAACAGGCCTCTAGACCCACAAAACTGATAAGTTAAAAAAAGAAAATACATTAATTAGTAAAAATGTTTTCCAACTTTTATTAAAGATTCACAATTGAATTTGTTAAAATTGTATTTTACCAAAGAGATAAAGAGACAGAGGCCGCTCTCTTATGGCTACAGCGAACACCTCAGTGGCAGTTATAATTATATTGCAAATAATAAACGGCTTTATACATTTGGAAATAATAGTTAAATTAATCCATGAGGATTTGGGAGGAATTAAGGAAGGGACCAACAAGGTTCTGGACCTTCCATATAACTGGCAAAAAGGAGTAATATCTACTCGATACATTAATGATTTAGTGAACACGATTTTGCGCACTATTGAATGCGATCTCTGTTTATTTATTCTCTGTAGTCTACTCGAGACATTAAAGCCAACAGACAGTACGAAATTTGTATTAAACATTTATTTTAACATGACATATAATCAGAAATAAAATAAAAACTTTTAAAATAAGTTAAACCCTTTGAATGTTTACGTAGAGATTGAACAAAGATAATAAATAAAAGATCAAGGCTGTTTTAACATTGCTGTCATTTGAATGGACCACATACATTTATAAATGTATATAAAGATAAATCGAGTTGTAAATGAAGCAGTTCGTATACAATGATGGAATTATATCGTGGCCCTCAAAGTTAAATACATGTCCCTGAACCCTGTTTACATATTGCCTCAATTATATTTCTCCATTCAGCACAACCTAAATCACAAACTCCATCTCTCTAAGGGCCAACTTCAGTCTGAACAAACATTAAACTATTTTCTGTAGAAATCATTGTATAGAACTCTATTGCATTGTGAATTTTGCCCCGAGTAATAATGTTTTTTTTTATAAATTGTACACAATTATATTTAGAATGATTGTGCTGTAAGTATGTTTAGAAACCACTTACAGTAAACTCTTTACTTGAATTTTACCATATAATGATAAATTCGCAAAATGTAATAGTTGTGACATCTCACAAGCTTATACATTTATTTATTACGGTAACCAAGTAATCTGTGGATAGTTGCTAAAAGAAAAAAATCTATGGACTAAATGTTGTTAGAGACATAGCAAAATGTATAAAACATTATTTTCAAAACATATCTGGTAAGATACTTTCTGAAAAAAGTGTATTATCATAAAACAATATTATACTTTTACAGTAATTGTTAAAAAAACGCATTTATAAAAAGAAAAATAATCAAAAGGTATATAAATGCAAGCATGATTAATCTTAAAATTAAAACTATAAAGTAAACTGAAGAAGTAATAATAAGAACTGCTAATAACAATACATGAAAAATTATCAGATTAAAGCATACATTTTTTTCAACCCATAGACAACAAATATATTATTTACATGCTAAATTTTATATAATTTTATACCTTTCATTCTAAAAATCACTTAACAAGATACAGCCTAAAAATTTTTATCAGCATATACATCATTTCATAACTTTCAACTTTTTTCAGTTCTGTTATTAGCTCTTAAGTCTAATGGAAACGAAACATGTTGCCTTTTTGAATAACCTCTCTCCACGACTTATAGATCTCCTTTTTGTCTGTAATAGACTTAGTAATCCCGAAACGGTATATTTAAAGAATCATGGTGCCTTTGACAATACATAGTAGGCAATTGACGCAATACACAGATGTAGCTAATTTGCCGTTTGGTGCCGTTGTATTAATCAAATAGAAAATTTAAATTAATATATTATTCAACCTAGTAAATAAAATCACCTTAGTATATTTACTATGTTTAATATAAATAATAAGGCTTATGTCTAACCATTTTGTTAGAACCATACTTCTATGATGGGGTTATGAGGTCAAAACCCACTGTAAATAAAAATTAGATTGGTGGGTTTGGAATATTGTCCGATAACATCGAATAAAACATTTAAATCGACAAACATAATGAAAGTAAATATATGAAAACACTAAGTAAACATTACATAAGTAATAAAGTACAAATTACTAACAATAGATATGTGTAGTTAAGAACGTACGGCTGTAGACTTGGCCGTCCATTGTGTCCGTCCTTGTAAAATACCTATTATTCCCCCTTCAATCAAATATACAAGCTGTTCATAGCAGAGTTAACGACGGAAGGCTTTTAAAGCCCTGCAGTAAACGACCGTGAGTTATTAGCGCTACAGCAATACACTTTACAAGTTCCCTGAATGTCTACATAAAAGATGTACATTCACTCAATGAGTGAGAATGTAGATTAACCACATCCTGTACGTTTTTAGTAGAAAGAAGTTTACATATTCCACAAACCTTTTGAATACACTTGATCTTCATCAAGAGTATACACTTTTCAACTATACACTTGATATTTGTTAGAGTCATTGTTATAAATGAGGATGAAAAGAAAGTGGATAATGCAATTGATTAGTAAATATTTGTTCATTTCCATCAGACATTTGTGGAAATAATGAAATAATTAATAAGATAGACACATATTGGGTCTTTTTCGGAAACTCCCTGCATTTATTTGGTAATGATTAATCAAAAAATGAATCATTACTAAATGCTTTATATTATATATGCTTATATTATAAGCAAATAACTCGTCAAATTATGTTTATTTAAACTTAACATAACCTAACAGCCTATGGTGGAAGTGCTTACAGCCTACCCTAACCTAAATTCCAGAAGGCGACAGTTGATTATTAAAGCGATGACACTTGGCATTATATTTTTGGTAAAAACCACGTGACCAATATTAAATGTACATTGTTTGTAAGTTTATTTTAGTTCTAGATTTTTTAGACAGTTTTTCACATGTGCGGAGGTATTCCAAATAAGACACCACATATTTATATTCTTGATTTAATATATTATGATAATTTCAAATGATAGCTTCGGGTTATCAATAACATTTTATGAGTAAAATGACGTATGTTTATGTTTCTCTTCATACTACGAACTGACTCGATACTAATCATACAAACTTGCTACTTATATTGGAATAACTGTCATTAGTTTGATACATATTTACTGAAAATAATGTCAAGAAATTTTAAATAAATATAATTAGTCAGTAATGAAAAGATATTTTCTGAACTGTTTCTGAAGTAGGCTAACCTAAAGTATACATAAATAAATAAATAAATAATAAATACTATGTGTAACAGATATATAGATAATTGTACATGTAAAAAATTAACTTATACGTCCAATTAAGCTGAAATATATTTACTAAATAATTAATTAGGAAACTGAAGACTAATTTTAAAAGTTTGTATGGGATTAATTTAAATATTTGTACTTCAGGGAAAACTTTTAACTGGAATTCAAATAGACATATATCAACAAGACAGTTTGAATGCGATTAAAACGCAGATGGCTTGGCAGTGGCAGAGACCAAGTCTTGTTTAGGAAACGTCTTCATTGTTGAGCAAAAAATATGTTAGTATCAAGTGTTGGCTTGCCTAACATTTTCGCAAAAAATACATAATCAGGCTTGCGTAATTAAATTATGGATGGGTGGAGCAAACTTCCAAATTAAGATAAACGATTTTGGTGGCTGCACGATTAATAAGGGACAGGTTACTTCACTTTCACTGATGGTGTCTAGCAGGACTAAGTAAGCAATAAGTTACATTATGCAATCAGCTTAAGAACTGTTTTGTATAATAACTCTAATCAATAAAGTATGTATCCATAAAACATTATTTTAACTATTTTACAATTAACATAAAATGTTGTTCATAATCTTTGCATTTCGATTAAAAATTAGATGTTGTGAAGACAAAGAGGAAACAGTTGATAGAGAAGCAAAATGAGGATAAGAAAGAGTGGGACAGTGAAAAAGAACGGAAGAAGGAAAATACGAACAAGAATTGGAAGAAAAAGAAAGAGTAAAACAACGTCAATGCATTCCAGTATTAAATATAACTATTTATTTTATTTTTACCTAACAAAAGTAAAAATAATAATATTTAAAACTGCTTCAAAATGCTTATCTAAGATCTGTTCGATATTTAAGTAGAATTAACGTATGTTTTAACGTGAATATTCATAACTAAATTAAATTTTATATGTAAATGACTTCCGTTATTTTGTTAAAAAGTTCGCAAAAAATCTAAAACTTATTTATAATCGTAAAACAATATTATACATTTAAATTATTGGATCTGAAGTAATAAAACCTAAATTTATTTTTTAGGATTTAGGAGAAATTAAGGGAGGGACTGACAAAGTGCCTATATGCCTGGCAAAACGGAGTAATAACTACTCGACTTTCTAACTCGACAAACATTCAGTGGACTATTGAATGTGACCTCAGTTTATTTATTTTCCTTGGTATTATAAAGCCATTAAACCTAACAGACAATACAAAAATTGTGTTTAAAACCTTTTTTTAATACGAAATACAATCACAAATAAGTTTTTTGTTATGTTTTTGAAAAAAATAAACAATGATTACTTAATTGGTTAAGTTGAATTCTGTAAACGTTCACACAGAAAGTGAACAAAGTTAAGAAATAAAATATGAAAGGCTTTTTAACATTGCAGTCGATTTCATGGACCACATGAATTTATAAATGTATTTATAGAGAAATTGCATTGTAAATGAAGCAGTTCTATGGAATTCTATGGAAGAAACAATGCTGGAATTCTATGGAGGTTCATAAAGTTAAATACATGTCCCTGGCCACAGTTTACATATTGCCTCAATTACATTTCTCCATTCAGTACAACCTAAATCACAAACTCCATCCCTCTAAGGGTCAACTTCAGTCTGAACAAACATTAAACTATTTTCTGCTGAAATTATTGTATAGAGTTCTATTACATTGTGCAGTTTGCACAATGTAATAGTGTTCTTTTACGAGTAATAATGTTCTTTTATGAATTCTACACAATATTATTTAAAATTAATCCCAAATAGTGAGATCTATAGCAACCATGTACAGTAAACTCTTGAATTAAAACTGCATATTGTTTAATTCACGAAATTTAATTGTAATGACCTCTCATAAGTAAATAAAATAGTTATTTTTGTAAAATGAGTAGTTTACAGTTAGCTACTAAGAGGAAACATCAATTGACTAAATGGTATTAAAACTATAACAATTAAATCAAATTAGGTTTAAAAAAATATCTGGTAAAGTAATGTCTGTGAAAACTATATGTATACTATCATAAAACAATATGATAATACAACTTATTGAAAAAGAAAGTGTTTATAATAAATTTAATAAACTTATCAAAACGTATATAAATGTTAGCTTAAATACATTTGAACTTAACACTGTAAAGTGTATTGAAAGATTACTAAAGAGAACCAATAACAATACGTAAAAAAAACCCATTCAAATAATGCATAAAATATTTTTCAATCCATAAATATAAATAACACATATTTAATTAAGAGGTTCTATTTCCTGGCAAAATATCATATAATTTTATACCTTTCATATAAGTAACTTCCATTAAGTGTTTGAACTTACACACGTCATGAAGTTACTATTCCAAACTAAAAATGCTTAATCAACGTTTTCATTGTTTCATAATTTTCAACTTTTTCAGTTATGTTCTTAGCACTTATATCTAATGTAAACGAAAAAATTTGCCTTATTAAACAACCTCTCTCCATGCCATTTAGATATTCATTTTGTCTGTAATAGACTTAGTAATCTCGAAACGGTATATTTAAGAACCACGGCGCCTTTGACAATAAATAGTAGGCAATTGACGCAATACACAGATGTAGCTAATTTGCCGTTTGGTGCCGTTGTATTAATCAAATAGAAAATAAAAAATAATGTATTGTTCAATTTTATTATTAAACTAAGTTTAATATGTTTATTCTAGTTAATATAAGATAATAAGGCTTATATATAATGCATTGGTTCGCACCCTGACATATACAGGGGTTATGCGATAAAAACCCGAGTGTCAACTAAAATTAGGTTGTAGGGTTTGGGATGTTGATCGATAACATTAAATGAACAATTTAAAGCGATAAAAATAATGAAGGTAAAAATACGAAAATACTAAGTAAACATTACATAAGAAATAAAGTATAATTACTAACACTATATATGTGTAGTACAGAACGTACGGCAGTAGACTTGGCCGTGAATTCTGTCCGTCCTTGTAGAATACCTATTATTCCCCCTTCAATCAAATATACAAGCTATTCATAGCTGAGTTAACGACGGAAGGCTCTCAAAGCCCTGCAGTAAACGCCCGTGAGTTATTGTCGCTACAGCAAGACACTTTACAAGTTCCCTGAATGTCTACATAAAATATGTACATTGCACGCCACGAGTGAGAATGTAAATAAACCACATCCTGTACATTTTTACAACAAAGAATTTAAAATATCTCACAAACCATGTGGATACTCATGATTAAGACATTTATTAGCGCCATTGTTGGAAATTTGTGGAAAAAATGAACTAAATAATAATATAGACACATATTGGGTCTTTTTCGGTTACTCCCTGCATTTATTTGGTAATGATTAATTACAAAATGAATCATTACTAAATGCTTTATATTATATATGCTTATATTATAAGCAAATAACCCGTCATATTATGTTTGTTTAAACCTAACACAACCTAACAGCCTATGGTGGAAGTGCTTACAGCCTACCCTAACCTAAATTCCAAAAGGCGACGGTTGATAATTAAAGCGATGACATTTATTATCTTGTTGGTAAAAACCACGTGACCAATATTAAATGTACATTGTTTGTAAGTTTATTTTAGTTCTCGAATTTGTAGACTTTCACATATGCAGGGATATTACGAAAAAGCACCACATATTTACATTTCTAATTTTATATATTTTAGGTTTTGACAATTTCAAGCGATATCTTCAAATAATTAATAAATAGGTTATCAAGCTAGAGTAAAATTAAGTATATTTATGTTTCTCTTACTAAGACTTAACAAGATACACATAATCAAGTATGCTAATTAGGTTGGTATAACTGCTGTTAGTTCAATACATTTTTACTGACAATACTTTCATGAAATTGGAAATAAATATAATTAATTAGTAATAAAATTATGTTTTCTGAACTGTTTCTGAAGTAGGCTAACCTGAAGTATACATAAGATAAAAACTATTTAGAATAATTAAAAAATTATGTCAATCGTCTAATTTAGCTGAAATATATTAATTAGAATTTTGAAGATAGACATTTAGTATTTGTATGTTCTGAATTTAAATGTACTTAATGTAACTATTTTCATTGGAATCCAAATGGATATATATCAACATTATAGGTTGACTGTGCTTGTAACGCGGATGGTAAGACAGTGGCAGAGGCAATTTTAGAGTATTAAGTATTATGCAGGCCTATAATGTTCGTCAAAAATTATAAACTTCTAAATTAAGATAAACGATTTTGGTGGCTGCATGATTAATAATGGCCGGATTACTTTCACTGATAGTGTATAGCAGGACTAAGTAAGCATTAATTTACAGTACGGAATCAGCTTAAGGAATTATTTTTCATCATAACTATAACCTATAAAATATTTATCCATAAAATTTTCATTTAACCATTTTATAATTTACATAAAATATTGCACGTAATCCTTCATGTCGTATAAAATAATTACACTGTATGAAGAAAAAGAGGAAATATAAGATAGAGCAGCAAAATAGGATAATATATATAGATCATATGGTTTGTTGTCAGCTACCATTTGTTAATTTAAAACTGCTATGTATATTTGGATAAATATCCAAAAGTCATGTTTTTATATTCATTGATTAAAAAATGCAAAGTGACCTCCAGTCACAAAGTTAAATCCAATTCATCGAGCCATCTAAGACCTGCCTCACTGACTCTGTGTATGCTGGCCAATCCCTCCGTAAAATAGCACAGGGGATTATTATAAAATAATATATAAAATAGTAACTCTGTTACTATGTGATATATTCTTGGAATAGACTTCCTACAATCAAATGCCTGATTTAATGTCAGTCCCCATTTATACTTCCAGTAATTGCATCTGATAAGTTCTAAGTTAACCAGGAAACCCCGATCATCCTCCAAGGCAACGGACTTCTACTGACTAAAACCTGCAAGTACCTGGGATTCACCCTGGACTCCAAGCTCTCCTTCATACCCCACTTCCGACAAACCAAGAAAACCGCCACAGCCCAATTCAAAGCCCTCCGCTTCCTTAACAACCGACACCAGGGGTGCTCTGCCAGAACTCTCACCTCTCTCTAAATTGCCGTCATCCGCCCTGTACTCACGTATGCCCATCCAGTCCTCACTAACAACCCTCATAATCACCTCTCCAACTTTGAAAAATCCGAGTGACGCACCATGCGCTTAACTTACCACCTGGACCCCGACCACAGCTCCCAAAACCTCTACACCCTGTTCCATATCCCCACCTTGCGTGAATTCCTCAACCAACTCAACCAGAACTAACTCGCCAAATCCATCGACTCCCCCATACTGGCAGATTACTTTACAGAACTCTACACCACCAGACAATACTTCACCATCCACCACCTGATTCACGGCCGTTTCTGATCGAACACTCCCCCCCCTCCCGAACCACTAGCCACCATTCACACGAACCGTTACCGACGCTACACTGACATAGTCCCCTCTCGCCCACTCCCCAACGCTTAGTCACCTCTCATTTCCGACTCACCCCCAGTCAGCTCTCTAACAATTTTCATTTTTCCATGTGTTCTTTTTCTGTCTGTTTCAAGGGCCATGTTTCCCCGGGACCTTTTTTCTGGAGACCTGGGCTACCTACTTCCCTCGTGCAGTTATGATGGCTGCTACCCAATACCCTCTACCTATCTATCCTAGGCTGAAGAGGCCCTAGTGGCCTATAACAGCCGTAGCTCCTTGCTACACCTTCACGACCCCCCCCCCATCTGCCAACGCCAGTTTGGAACCAATTCAAGAGAGTCCACTCACAATGAGATGAAGATTCATCCCACCTACAGGTATTGACAAATCGCTAATAAGGAACTTATTACGTCCATAAAAACTGGTCCACGCTGCGGCCCAGCTGGTATTGGGCGAGAAGTTTTATCTGCTCAAATGAAAAGCGGTACGTAGAGGTGGGTTTTGAAACTTTAAGCGACCGTTCTGATGTAGGAGATCCTGTATAATGGGTAGGTGCGGGGAATTCAAGATCTTATTGAATTTTTTTTAGTCATGACGTCTTATCTCTGGAGGATCTATATTACACAGCACCGAGAGCCAAGGAAGTGGAGTTGACATGAGAGTGCCACTTATAGCTCCCATGACCCTATAAGGTTGGTTGGACGTCGACCAATTACCCTATTAACTCCTAAGTTTGATATTGGAGTGTGATATTGTTTGTGACCACAGCAATTCTTTAAAGCTGTAAGTAAACCTTGGCTAGTTCTAAACGAGCAAAAAATCTGGTAGCTGGACTGTCACGATTTTGAGATTTCCCAGCTAGGGCAGCTACCACAAAATTATGATAAGAAAGGGAGGGAGAGTGAGACAGAAAAGAAGGATGAAAAGACGAAGAAGATGAACAAGAAGTGTAAGAAAAAAACAAGAAGTACAACGTCAACGCCATAACGGATCTTTTAAGATATTGACATTGAAGTAGTGTTGACACATGCTTTAGTAAGAGAATTCATAATTAATTTCAATTGTGTACGTAGGTTGACTTCCATTCGTTTGTAAAATGTTTGAAAAAATCTAACACTCATTTATGTATTTAAAATAGTTTTGTGTTTTTGTTCACTGAGTTTCCGAGGCAACTCCTGGACGAATTTCAATGAAATATATATATTTTTTAATTTGAAGGTCATTTTGCATGGCATATTTTAAACTTAAACGCTCAGTTATTAACAATACAAATTTCAATTTTTAAAAAAGTCCAGCAGACGACAAAGGCATTTTACTCGTTTTTAAAATTACGGATTCCAGAAGTAAAACAGCTGTTTCTCTAAATATTTAACATTAGTAGTAAGTTCAAATTCAAAGGCATTTAGGCCTAAATTAGGAAAGTGAGTGACGGGGTTGGAATGCGAAGCGTGCAGGGGTGTCTCCTATTTTATATTATAAATACTAAATTATACATTTAAATTTATTTGGATTTTGATCGTAAAAGATATTTGAGATTCAATTCAAACTATTCAAGTATTATTAATTAATAACAATTTGTGAAGCAGGACACTTTCTAATTTAGCTATAAAATAACGACATCATAGAATAAATATTGTTGAAAGGTTAAATCTTTGTCAAATACTCTTTTAAAGGAATTGTGTTATTTATTAAGACGCAGATAGTCAATATATGGGTGAATATGAAGGCGAATGAGTGTAGTCATTGTTACTAACTAAGATCTACTGTTCCTCAGAAAGAGCTATTTCCTAATAGTCCAATAGCTAGGGCAACTAAGGGACCAACAGATATACGTGGAATCCGAACCACGTAGTGTTGGTCTCATTTTCAGCTAACTGACAAGACTAAGTTCTCTCCCCAACACAATACCTGGACACTGTCTACACCCAGCATGGACATCCCAGATTTCTCTAGGAATTTCCACTTCGATGGCAACCACTTAGCGAACGTCGTGTCGGTATTAAGAGGATATAGAATATTGAACATAGAATCTATCACCTACTTTGTCCAGAAGTAGCTGGGTTACAGCACTGCACTGCCAGTCCGGACTTGTTAATGTTAATAAAGCATTCATTTTCAGAGGATTTTACTCTATGAAATAAAACTATTTTAAAGTTTTTCAAAGAAGTCCTAACTTTTACCACAAGTTGAAGCAGGTATAATGGACCACTTTAACATCTGTGGCCTGTAAACACCATTATCTACCATTACGGGATAAGGTTAAAGAAACTCCCCATCATTTTGAGATGTTATAGTGTTTAAATTTACTAAAAGGTCATTTGAATCATTGACTAACTGATATAGATAGATAGAATTAGATTAATAAATTAATTATTATTGACATTAATGAATTAAATAATAAAATAAATATTCATAAATTCAGAACGAACGTAAAATAACTGCTGATATTTTCTTGAAATTTTAACTAATATTTCATAGTTTTATTTTTCATACGAATTTAATAAAACAAAACAAAATACACTAAATGATGAAAAGGTTTGTTTTAGGACTTATGAAGGGTATATACAAAAATTTAAACTTTAATTTCTTGTTTTGTGTATTGGTAAACACGGGAAAATAGGCCGGTAGCGTAGTTGGCTGTAGATATAGGTCACCATTAAAACAATTATTCTCAAAATCACTACAGTGTGAGTAAATTGTAACAATAGGATCTACTGCTGAGTTCAAATTTCTATTCGTGACTGTTTTTCACTATACAATAAATAAAAATGTCGTAAACCGTTAGTAACAAGGACTACCATCATTAAACTAATTGGAGCCATGTTCTCTGTGTAGTTATCTGGAAGAGGAGATACGGTGTAAAATATAGCTTGAAATTTGTCTTATTCATCAGGAAAGAAGATTAAAATTAATACGTAAATTTTGTAACAAAAGTACAAACGGAAGAGAGAGCTAGTATTGAAAGCGTTAACAAAGTATTGACTTAGTAATGTAAACATAGTAATGTATTTCATAAACAAAGAATGATAGGAAATACATGTTATTAAGGTTAAAAAGAAACTTACATGCAGTCGATGTCGAAGATGAAAAACTTACTTCTAAAAGGACAAAATAAACAAGGACTGACAGTTTTGGATCAAAATGTCAACTCTTGTTTAAGTCTTTATAATGTATTCTCGGGTTCATACATCACTGAACTCAGAGGGGGGGGGGGGTGAAAGATGGTGAATTTATAATTTCAGGATTCTATGAAAATTTCTGACACTAATATTCCTTCTTCCTTTAGGTACTGCAGTTCCGATGAGCATTTTTTAGTTGAGGTGTTAGAAATAATTAATAGTTAATAAGTTTAAAAAGTTTTCCTTACATTTATATTTGAGAATAATCACACTTATATTTTTGTTCGATATTATAATATTAGGAACTACAAATTAAAATAAACAGAACATATTTATCTACATTTATAGCCATCAGTTTGTATTATTTGTATTTATAATTAGTACTGTGAGTAGACTACGAGTGGTACAGTGTTACAAAACACGATTATTTTCAAACTTTAATTAAATTGAGTTGAAAATAATTGAGATTTCTTTTTTGTTTTATATCAGAACACTAACTAGTCTTTCGAATGATATAGTGTGGACAGGTCAATCCCATGTTTAATCTTTTAATATTACAGTTAAACCAAAATACAAAGTATTCTTGAAGAATAAAACAATTTTTTTTGCACAGATGATAATTGTTTGGCAGTATTGCTTTTTATTAAGGTGGGCATTAATTTAAAAAGATTTAACTGTTACTCTAGTACGATCATACCTAAGATAAAGTAATTAAAACTGGTACGACTCTTCTGCAAAAATTATAACTCGATTACAAGTAGTGTCAGTTGTATAATATTCAATGTTATTTAACAACGAGAGGCGTAATGGATGCTTCAAAGCTTTTAGGCCTTTTATTAAATTAACTACGTAGTTATGGTTTGTTAGTTGAATAAAGCAAACAATATTTTATTTAGTTTTGGTTTACTGTAAAAAGTAAAAAGGGTTAGGTATTCCAGGAATCAAAACGAAAAACTATATTGCCAATTAAAATGTCCATAGGATACATCACTAACTATTAAATCAATAAAATAAAACTAAAAGTACAATAGTTGACAGTAAATAAATTTTAATGATTATATAAAGACCAGGCTAATGTTTCCCATTAGCCAGTTATTTAGTATTTCTAAATAGTTGTATACACTATTTAAACTGACCGAAATAAAAAAAATCTGTTCAGGAAAAAACCTTGAAACCAATGTCAGCGACTTGATTCTATAAAATATTTTACTATAAAATATTATTCGTTTTATTTAAATATTGACCCACTCAACCATATAGTTCATGTCACAATTAATTATAATATAAAATATTCTTATATACCAATTAATTAGTCATGGTAGATTATTGAGTATACAGTAGTTGATAAAAAATGTAACGATACCAGTTTAAGTCGCATTATGAAATAATAACTACAAAAACAGGACGTTTAACCGAAATTGCGAGTAAAAGACTACATAAACAACTTGGAAAGTTGCGGAAGTCTCAGGTCGTTGTCCACTACAATACGACGATAGTTACCTAAACTTAATTCCGGAAACTGCACAAACTTACCTTAACCACCCATTTCAATGAATATGCATGACTGTGCAACAGTTCACAAACAGATATTCTCTCTCTCTCGCCATCTAAACTGTTTACATTGTGTATTAAGAGACGATAGTCCAATTATCCATTGGAGCTGTACATCCAAACGTATGGGAATGTAGAATTAGGGATTCAACCAAAAATTAAAACCTAAAACTTTTTTACCACCATTTTGGCTCATTGTCTAAGGCTTTGGACTAAACAGTGCATCACCATGTTTCGAATCCCAAACTGAGCTAATGGTCAGTACTTCACTAGGTGAATAAAGTTCACATACTGTCTTGTAGCTCATTGAACTGGAGAGTGAAGAAAAAAAAACTATTTTATACAAAACATTATTCAACGTTTTTTATAGATTAAACAATGCAATGTGTTAAAATAGTGTTTAATCACAGAGAAAAAAAGAAACAGATATCGCTGTATTATGGCCACAATGAACGCGTCGTGCCATTTATAAATAGATTAAAAATGATGAATAGATTAATAAATTACAAATAATACTAACTAAATTTATGCTTGAGGACTTGGGAGGAATAAGGGATGGACTGAAAAAGTGCTGGCTCTTTTATATCTCTGACTAAATTAAGTGATAACTACTTGACACACTAACTCGTCACACATTCATCGTACTATTGAATGCACCCTCTTTTTGTTTCTTGGATGTTGTCTTAAAAGCCGTTAATGCCAAGAGATAGTTCAAAAATTGTGTTTAAAATGTTGTTTACTACGACATACAATCACAAATACGTTTTTGTTGTTTTCGGAAAATATTCTTTAAAATCCTTTATGTGTTCACACAGAAAGTGAACAAAGTTAAGAAATAAAAGATGAACGCTGTTTTAACATTGCTGCCACTTGAATGGATCATATACATTTATAAATGTATACAAAGGGAAATTGCGTTGTAAATGAAGCAGTTGAAGTAGGATACAATAATGGAGTTCTATCGAGGTTTCCAAAGTTAAATACATGTCCCTGGCCACAGTTTATATACTGCCTCAATTACATATCTCCACTCAGTACAACCTAAATCACAAACTCCATCTCTCTAAGGGTCAACTTCAGTTTGGACAAACATTAAACTATTTTCTGTTGAAATTATTGTATAGAAATCTTTTACATTGTGCAGTTTGCTCCGAGTAATAATGTTCTTTTATGAATTGTACACAATTTTATTTAGAATTAATTCCAAATATTGATATATTTAGAAATTATTTACAGTAAACTCTTGAACTGAAACTGCATAATATTTAATTCACGAAATTTAATTGTAATGACCTCCCATAAGTAAATAAATTAGTCATTTTTGTAAAATAAGTAATTTACAGTTCGCTGCTAAGATGAAACATCAATTGACTAAATGGTTTTAAGGCTATAAGAAACGAACCTAAATATTTGGTAAGATAATGTTTGGAAAAACATTGTATACTATCATAAAACAACATAATAATACAACTTGTTAAAATTGAAAGTGTTTATAAACAATGAAATAATAAAGCAAAACTTATATAAATGTTAGCACGAATAAACTTGAACTTAAAACAATAAAGTGATTTTGAAGGTGTAATAAAAAGAAATAATAACAATACATAAAAAACTCAATTAAAGCAAGTAATTGTTTCAAACAATAAATATGCACAAGAAATATTTAATTAAGAGGTTCAATTTCAAGGCAAAATGCTGTATAATTGTGTACTTTTCATCTTAAAAGCCACTTAACAAGTCTCTATTCCGGCCCAAAATTGCTTGATCAACGTATACATTTTTTTCATAATTTTCAATTTTTTTCAGTGATGTAATTAGCTTATACATCTAATGAAAATGGAATAAGTTGCCTTTTAAAACAACCCTTACCCCCACCTTACAGATCTCCTTCTTTGTCAGTAACACTATCATTTGAAGCACCAACATCAAGCAGTAACAAAAACATTATATTTGAAGCACCTTGGCGCCTTTCACAATACTTAGTAGGCAATTACCTCACTACATAGGTGTAGCTAATTTGCGGTTTGGTGCCGTTGCATTTATAAAACAGAATTAAAATTAATATATAATCAACCCTCGTTAATAAAATGGCTTAATATGTTTCTTCTAGTTAATAAGAGTTTTATTCCATTGGTTAGCACACTGACTTCTATCAGGGGTTATGAGTTAAAACCCAAGTGTCAACAATAATTCGGCTATTGGGTTTGGGATTTTGTCCAATAACACTGAATAAACAATTTACTAGAGTTGAAAATATAATGAAAATAAAAATATGAAAATACTAAGTAAACATTACATAAGTAATAAAGAACAATTACGAACAATAGATATGTGCAGTACAGAACGTACGGCAGTAGACTTGGCCGTCCATTGTGTGCGTCCTTGTAGAATACCTATTATTTCTCCTTCAATCAAATATACAAGCTGTTCATAGCTGAGTTAACGACGGAAGGCTCTCAAAGCCCTGCAGTAAACGACCGTGAGTTATTGCCGCTACAGCAAGACACTTTACAAGTTCCCTGAATGTCTACATTACACGCCATGAGCGAGAATGTAAATAAACCACATCCTGTACGTTTTTACTAGAAAGAAATTTACGTATCCCACAAACCTTGTGGATACACTTGATGCTGACATTTGTTGGTAACTAGAGTTATTTAAATTATCATTGTTATAAATAAGGATGAAAAGAATATTTTTTTAGAAGTTACAAATTCAATTGAGTAGTTGCATATTTCAATATTTTCCATCAGAAGTTTGAAAAAATGATATTAAGATATATTTACATCCCTAACTATATATTATAGGGTTTTGTTAATTTCAAATGATAGCTTCAAGTAATTATTAAAAATGTTATGAGTAAATTAAGTATATTTATGTTTCTCTTCATTCTACCAGCTATCAACAAATACATTACCAATCATGCTATTTACATTGTTAGATAGTTATAACTAGAGATAATTTATAGATTTAAAAATAGATAGTAATGTAGGTATAATGTGATTTATTATATGAAATGTTATGTATTAAATACAATCATATAATAATAATAGAACATTTATACATAAAATAGAAATATCTGCCATTATTTTAATACATTTTTACTCAAAAGACTTTCAAAGATTTGTAAAAAATATAATAAATATAGTCAGTAATAAAAAGATATTTTCTGAACAGTTTCTGAAGTAGACTAAATACACAACTAAATAAATTATTTGGGTAACATGTGTTTAAATTAATTCATTTGTACAAAATCAGCTTAAAAGTCCTATTAAGTTGAAATATATTTATGAAATAATTAATTAGAACTGGTTAGATATGAGCTGTGAATAAGTATATGAATTTAAATATTTGTACTACAGGGAAAAATTTTAATTACAATACAAATAGAAATACATCAACATGACAGGTTGACTGCGTTTGTAAAATGGATGGCTAAACACTGGCAGAAGCAAACAATGTCTTGTTTAGGAATAGTATATTTCATAACAAGAGTGGAAAGTGGGGTTTTGCATGTTCGAGACCATATGTTTGAAGTGCGAGACTTGTCGAGCACTTCAATTGGTCGAGAACATACAAAACATTTTCACTCGAGTTTTGAACGATACTTTTCACTACACTACAGAATAAAAACAGGTGTTGTTGACTGTGGAAAATTTTCGGTTCTAAACAATGTTACTTTCGGTAGTACAAAATAGACAGTTGTTGAAAATATGATGTTTCGCAGGTTGTAAACACATAACGAAAACAGCTGAACTCATAGTAGTGTAGTGAAAACGTCTTTATTGTTGAGCAGCCTACGTATTTTGTTGGTATTCCAATTTGCTAGTTTTCTCATTATACCTTTGTTATTTCTCAGGATATTAGGTTTTTTACGTATGGTCGTAAGTTGATATCCAATACCTTAGTTATCATATAAGCACACTTAATTACATTTTTGGAGTTGATAGTAGACGTCTGCTATTACAACTCTACTAGGGCTGTAGAATTAACAGCTTTATAGTAGAATTAACAATAAACATTCTTGATAGAGTTTGTTTAGGAAATTTAGACCATTTGTACTTGGTTGACTTTTTCCAGACATAAACTAAACCTTAAAAAATTTTAGTAACCTGAAATTGTAATATATTTGAAGAACAAGAATTTAAACCTCGTCATATACAACAATAAAAACATTTCTAGGGTCAATAAAAATATAGTACTAATTTATAGCTTTTATTTGATGAGAATGTACAGTAGTCCCTGGTAAGGTTAGCACACCCAATTATACAATAATTAATTTTGTATTTGAAAACAAAACTGTTTTTACAACTGATTACAAACAGCAAACAAATTTTTGTGAATTAAGTTGTTTTGTATCTTAAAATACAAATAATTATGATAAAATGATTTTGCAAAAAAATATATATACACCAGTCAATATACGTTTTTATTAACAAAATTGTTAAAAGATAGTTCTAAAACAAGTAAGATATAACTGTAAATTATGGTCAGTCAGTTAAATAAGTGGGTAAAATAAAAAAAAGCTTAGCTTAAAAACTATTAGAGTCGATTGATTTTTAATTTACATTTTTAGTAGCCCTGTAGCCCAATATATGTAACATTTATAAACGTATTGATGAGGTTTAAAAGTAGGACTACAAAAACACATTAAAATGATCGATACATTGAATTAAAAACCAAAACAGCAATAAATGAAAAAATAGGATTATCGGTCTGGGAGCAGTCTAAAGGCAGCCAGCTGATAGATATGAGTCATTCTGCACCAAGCAAGCGTTGATATACCTTGTTTTGAATAAAACGTGGTCAACGTTTGTTTAGACTAAAACATAACTGTCAGTATGATTTTACCACCTTGGATATATTTTGTTCTGAACCAAAACTAGTTATTACTTGTGAACCTAACCTAAACAATGCATTCTGTGTTTAGTTGAAAAATCATTAAACATATATAAGAAGTTTTACATCCTAGCTTCTCATTTACCCTCAATTGAAACGATAGAATAAAGATTACAAAAAATACAAAATAAATTTTATGTAAGAAAATTAATTAAAAAGGTAATTAATGTTCAAATAACGTAAAATACTTCCTTATATTATTAACTTGTGATGTCTTTAATATACATATCTTAAACTGTTCTGAACGTCTTCTTTGGAATTAAGTTTGTCTTTAAAGCTGGAGGGTATTTTCTGATATTTGATTATTATTAGTCAGTTGTGGGATAAATAAATTCATGAAAAATATGAATAAATGAATAAATGATTTATTTCAATCAATGATATGACATTTTAAAAACAAATATGACAAAAACTTGGAAAATAATCTGGCTGGTTACCAGTATATGGCCCACATAAGTGAAATTATTAATAAAAATAAAATAAAAAGTGGCCAGATGCACTTACAAAACTTGTGAGCTCTCTGCAACAGCTGCTGCTCTTGAATTAAAATTAAATTATATCAATACTGTGTCAATACATACCACAATTTACAAAAAATTATAAACATTATACTTATATTAATGTAGAAAATAATAAGTATATAAAAAATGTAAAAGTAAGAAAATATAGGTAGGAAAAAACTGCTATTGGTTGAAAAGAATAAACTTGTTTTTTAGGATATTACTGAATTTAAAAAGTCAATTTTTTCTTTCTTCTAAATTTACTTTACCATACTTTATAACTAATATGTTATAAAGTATGGTAGTTATGGTTATAGCTTTTCTTGCTAAAAAAATATATATTTGATACTATTCTGTGCATAAATGTAATGTTTACAAATATATCACCTAAAATAGTTAATTACTTTACAGTTTTATTATCTAAATTCATTCTCAACATGTAAATTAACGTAAAAGGAGAGCTTTCACCAATGTGTCCCCTAGTGATTGAGTAAGCAGCTAAATGGCATACCTTAGTGACAGCTGCACAGTTGGCCACACTGATTACATACCTGCCGGTTGGCTGCACTGATGTGTCGTCATGCCATTTTGGAATTCCAAAGGATGCCCGAGTAGTGTAATCATACTTTAAGTAAGCAGCCAAATGGCATACCTTAGTGACAGCTGCACAGTTGGCCACACTGATTACATACCTGCCAGTTGGCTGCACTGATGTGTAGTCATGCCATTATGGAATTCCAAAGGATGCCCGAGTAGTGTAATCATACTTTAAGTAAGCAGCCAAATGGCATACCTTAGTGACAGCTGCACAGTTGGCCACACTGATTACATACCTGCTGGTTGGCTGCACTGATGTGTAGTCATGCCATTATGGAATACCAAAGGATGCCCGAGTAGTGTTATCATACTTTAAGTAAGCAGCCAAATGGCATACCTTAGTGACAGCTGCACAGTTGGCCACACTGATTACATACCTGCCAGTTGGATGCACTGATGTGTCGTCATGCTATTATGGAATACCAAAGGATGCCCGAGTAGTGTAATCATACTTTAAGTAAGCAGCCAAATGGCATACCTTAGTGACAGCTGCACAGTTGGCCACACTGATTACATACCTGCCGGTTGGCTGCACTGATGTGTCGTCATGCCATTATGGAATTCCAAAGTATGCCCGAGTAGTGTAATCATACTTTAAGTAAGCAGCCAAATGGCATACCTTAGTTACAGCTGCACAGTTGGCCACACTGATTACATACCTGCCGGTTGGCTGCACTGATGTGTAGTCATGCCATTATGGAATTCCAAAGGATGCCCGAGTAGTGTAATCATACTTTAAGTAAGCAGCCAAATGGCATACCTTAGTGACAGCTGCACAGTTGGCCACACTGATTACATACCTGCTGGTTGGCTGCACTGATGTGTCGTCATGCCATTATGGAATACCAAAGGATGCCCGAGTAGTGTAATCATACTTTAAGTAAGCAGCCAAATGGCATAAATTAGTGACAGCTGCACAGTTGGCCACACTGATTACATACCTGCCGGTTGGCTGCACTGATGTGTCGTCATACCATTATGGAATACCAAAGGATGCCCGAGTAGTGTAATCATACTTTAAGTAAGCAGCCAAATGGCATACCTTAGTGACAGCTGCACAGTTGGCCACACTGATTACATACCTGCCGGTTGGCTGCACTGATGTGTCGTCATGCCATTATGGAATACCAAAAGATGCCCGAGTAGTGTAATCATACTTTAAGTAAGCAGCCAAATGGCATACCTTAGTGACAGCTGCACAGTTGGCTACACTGATTACATACCTGCTGGTTGGCTGCACTGATGTATCGTCATGCCATTATGGAATACCAATGGATGCCCGAGTAGTGTAATCATACTTTAAGTAAGCAGCCAAATGGCATACCTTAGTGACAGCTGCACAGTTGGCTACACTGATTACATACCTGCTGGTTGGCTGCACTGATGTGTCGTCATGCCATTATGGAATACCAAAGGATGCCCGAGTAGTGTAATCATACTTTAAGTAAGCAGCCAAATATCATACCTTAGTGACAGCTGCACTGTTTGCTACACTGATTACATACCTGCTGGTTGGCTGCACTGATGTGTGGTCATGCCATTATGGAATACCAAAGGATGCCCGAGTAGTGTAATCATACTTTAAGTAAGCAGCCAAATGTCATACCTTAGTGACAGCTGCACTGTTGGCTACACTGATTACATACCTGCTGGTTGGCTGCACTGATGTGTAGTCATGCCATTATGGAATACCAAAGGATGCCCGAGTAGTGTAATCATACTTTAAGTAAGCAGCTAAATGGCATACCTTAGTGACAGCTGCACTGTTGTTTCTAATTTAGCAATAAAATAACTACATCATAGAATAAATATTGTTGAAAGGTTAAATCTTTGTCAAATACTCTTTTAAAGGAATTGTGTTATTTATTAAGACGCACATAGTCAATATATGGGTGAATATGAAGGCGAATGAGTGTAGATGAACGTGTGTAGTCATTGTTACTAACTAAGATCTACTGTTCCTCAGAAAGAGCTATTTCCTAATAGTCCAATTGCTAGGGCAACTAAGGGACCAACAGATATACGTGGAATCCGAACCACGTAGTGTTGGTCTCATTTTCAGCTAACTGACAAGACTGACTAAGTTCTCTCCCCAACACAACACCTGGACACTGTCTACACCCAGCATGGACATCCCAGATTTCTCTAGGAATTTCCACGTCGATGGCAACCACTTAGCGAACGTCGTGTCGGTATTAAGAGGATATAGAATATTGAACATAGAATCTATCACCTACTTTGTCCAGAAGTAGCTGGGTTACAGCACTGCACCGCCAGTCCGGACTTGTTAATGTTAATAAAGCATTCATTTTCAGAGGATTTTACTCTATGAAATAAAACTATTTTAAAGTTTTTCAAAGAAGTCCTAACTTTTCCCACAAGTTGAAGCAGGTATAATGGACCACTTTAACATCTGTGGCCTGTAAACACCATTATCTACCATTACGGGATAAGGTTAAAGAAACTCCCCATCATTTTGAGATGTTATAGAGTTTAAATTTACTAAAAGGTCATTTGAATCATTGACTACCTGATATAGATAGATAGTATTAGATTAATAAATTAATTTTTATTGACATTAATGAATTAAATAATAAAATAAATATTCAAAACTTCAGAACAAACGTAAAATAACTGCTGATTTTTTTTGAAACTGTAACTAATATTTCATAGTTTTCTTTTTCATACGAATTAAATAAAACAACACAAAATACACTAAATGATGAAGAGGTTTGTTTTAGGACTTATGAAGGGTACATACAAAAATTTAAACTTTAATTTCTTGTTTTATTGGTAAACACAGGAAAATAGGCCGGTAGCGTAGTTGGCTGTAGATATAGGTCACCATTAAAACAATTGCACCCAAAACCACTCCAGTGTGAGTAAATTGTAACAATAGGATCTACTGCTGAGTTCAAATTTTTATTCGTGGCTGTGTTTTACTATACATTAAAAAATATGTCGTAAACCGTTAATAACAAGGACTACCATCATTAAACTAATTGGAGCCATGTTCTCTGTGTATGAATCGAGATGGACTAGTTGTTAGTCCGAAGATCTTAGTAGTGGAGTAAGTTTAAAGAACGTTGAGATTATTCTCCGTCATCCACTCTAATGGAACTGTATGTCAATGATTGCTTCAAGAATGAAGACAATTATGTTCTTGAAGCAATTATTGACATACAGTTCCATTAGAGTGGATGACGGAGAATAATCTCAACGTTCTATTCTCTGTGTAGTTATCTGGATGAAGAAATACGGTGTAAAATATAGTGTGAGATTCGTTTTATTCACCAGGAAAGAAGATTAAAATTAATATGTACATTTTGTAACACAAGCACAAACGGAAGAGAGAGCTAGTAATGAAAGCGTAAACAATGTATTGACTTAGTAATGTACACATAGTAATGTATTTCATAAACAAAGAATGTAGGAAATGCATGTTATCAAAGTGATTTCAAAAAGAAACTTATATGCAGTCGATGTCGAAGATGAAAAACGTACTTCTAAAAGGACAAAATAAACAAGGACTGGCAGTTTTGGATCAAAATGTCTACTCTTGTTAAAGTCTTATAATGTATTCTCGGGTTCATACATCACTGAACTCAGAGGGGGGGACGAAAGATGGTGAATTTATAGTTTCAGGATTCTATGAAAGTTTCCGACACTAATATTCCTTCTTCCTTTAGGTACTGCAGTTCCATTGAGCATTTTATAGTTGAGGTGTTAGAAATAATCAATAGTTAATAAGTTTAAACAGTTTTCCTTAAATTTATATTTGAGAATAATCACACTTATATATTTGTTCGATATTATAATGTTAGGAACTACAGATTAAAATAAACAGAACATATTTATCTACATTTATAGCCATCAGTTTGTATTATTTGTATTTATAATTAGTACTGTGAGTAGACTACGAGTGGTACAGTGTTACAGAATACGAATGTTTTCAAACTTTAATTAAATTGAGTTGAAAATAATTGGTATTTTCTTTTTGTTTTATATCAGAACACTAACTAGTCTTTCGAATAATATAGTGTGGACAGGTCAATCCCATGTTTAATCTTTTTAATATTACAGTTAAACCAAAATACAATGTATACTTGAAGAATAAAACAATTTTTTTTGCACAGATGATAATTGTTTAGCAATATTGTTTCTTATTAAGGTGGGTATTAATTTAAAAAGATTTAACTGTTACTCTAGTACGATCGTAACTAAGATAAAGTAATTAAAAATGGTACGACTCTTCTGCAAACATTATAACTCGATTACAAGTTGTATAATATTCAATGTTATTTAACAACGAGAGGCGTAATGGATGCTTCAAAGCTTTAAAGCCTTTTATTAAATTAACTAAGTAGTTATGGTTAGTTAGATGAATAAAGAAAACAATATTTTAGAATCTACAGTTTCCGGTAACAACCGCGTCAAGGTACTATCTATGATATTTACAAGATGACCAGACGTTTCGCCCATACTGTGATGTGGCATCCTCAGTGGTTTCTCTGAGACTCCACTGAGGATGCCACATCACAGTATGGGCGAAACGTCTGGTCATCTTGTAAATATTGTAGATAGTACCTTGACGCGGTTGTCACCGGAAACTGTAGATTCTAGTTATGACACTGGCCGCTTAAGCCTAAGTTCTAAGATTAAAAGAATATTTTATTTAGTTTTGGTTTGCTGAAAAAGTAAAAAGAGTTAGGTATTCCAGAAATCAAAACGAAAAACTATATTGCTAATTAAAATGTCCATAGGATACAACACTAACTATTAAATCAATATAAAATAATAAAATTTCAAATTAAAAATTGTATAAAAACAAAACTAAAAGTACAATAGTTGACAGTAAATAAATTTCAATGATTATATAAAGACCAGGCTAATGTTTCCCACTAGCCAGTTATTTAGTATTTCTAATTAGTTGTATACACGATTTAAACTGACCGAAATAAAAAAAATCTGTTCAGGAAAAAACCTTGAAACCAATGTCGGCGACTTGATTCTATAAAATATTTTACTATAAAATATTATTCGTTTTATTTAAATATTGACCCACTCAACCATATAGTTAATGTCACAATTAATTATAATATAAAATATTCTTATATACCAATTAATTAGTCACGGTAGATTTTTGAGTATAGTTGATTAAACATTTTAACGATACCGGTTTTATTATGAAATAATAACTACAAAAACAGGACGTTTTGCTGAAATTGCGAGTAAGAGTCCACATAAACGATTGGGAAAGTTGAGGAAGTCTCAGGTCGTTGTCCACTACAATATGGCGATAGTTACCTAAACTTCGTTCCGGAAACTGCACAAACTACTAACCTTAACCACCCATTTAAATGAATATGTATGAATGTGCAACAGTTCACAAACAGATATTATCTCTCACACCATCTCAACTGTTTACATTGTGTATTAGGAGACGATAGTCCAATTATCCATTGGAGCTGTACATCCAAACGTATGGGAATGTAGAATTAGGGATTCAACCAAAAATTAAAACCTAAAACGTTTTTTACCACCATTTTGGCTCATTGTCTAAGGCTTTGGACTGTACAGTGCATCACCAGGTTTCGAATCCCAAACTGAGCTAACGGTCAGTACTTCAATAGGTGAATAAAGTTCACATACTGTCTTGTAGCTCATTGAACTGGAGAGTGAAGAAAAAAACTATTTTATACAAAACATTATTCAACGTTTTTTATAGATTAAACAAATCAATGTGTTAAAATAGTGTTTAATCACAAAGAAAAAAAGAAACAGATATCGCTGTATTATGGCCACAATGCCACACACACATCGTGCCATTTATAAATAGATTAAAAATGATGAATAGATTAATAAATTACAAATAATACTAACTAAATTTATGCTTGAGGACTTGGGAGGAATAAGGGATGGACTGAAAAAGTGCTGGCTCTTTTATATCTCTGACTAAATTGAGTAATAGCTACTTGACACACTAACTCGTCAAACATTCATCACACTATTGAATGCGCCCTCTTTTTATTTCTTCGCTGTTGTCTTAAAAGCCGTTAATAATAATAATAATAAATGTGTTGTTAATGCCAACAGATAGTTAAAAAATTGTTTTTAAAGACATACAATCACAAATACGTTTTTGTTGTTTTCGGAAAATAATTTATAAAATTAGTTGAATCTTTTAAACGTTCACACAGAAAGTGAACAAAGTTAAGAAACAAAAGATGAACGCTGTTTTAACATGGCTGCCACTTGAATGGATCATATACATTTATAAATGTATATAAAGGGAAATTGCGTTGTAAATGAAGCAGTTGAAGTAGGATACAATAATGGAGTTCTATCGAGGTTTCCAAAGTTAAATACATGTCCCTGGCCACAGTTTATATATTGCCTCAATTACATATCTCCACTCAGTACAACCTAAATCACAAACTCCGTCTCTCTAAGGGTCAACTTCAGTTTGGACAAACATTAAACTATTTTCTGTTGAAAATATTGTATACAAATCTTTTACATTGTGCAGTTTGCTCCGAGTAATAATGTTCTTTTATGAATTGTACACAATTTTATTTAGAATTAATTCCAAATAGTGATATATTTAGATATTATTTACAGTAAACTCTTGATTGTAACTGCATAATATTTAATTTACGAAATTTAATTGTAATGACTACTCATAAGTAAATAAATTAGTTATTTTTGTAAAATAAGAAATATACAGTTAGCTGCTAAGAGGAAACATAAATTGACTAAATGGTTTTAAGGCTATAAAAAACGAACCAAAATATTTGGTAAGGTAATGTTTGGAAAAACATTGTATACTATCATAAAACAACATAATAATACAACTTGTGTAAAATTGAAAGTGTTTATAAACAATGAAATAATAAAGCAAATCTTATATAAATGTTAGCACGAATAAACTTGAACTTAAAACAATAAAGTGATTTTGAAGGTGTAATAAAAAGAAATAATAACAATACTTAAAAAACTCAATTAAAGCAATTAATTGTTTCAAACAATAAATATGCACAAGAAATATTTAATTAAGAGGTTCAATTTCAAGGCAAAATTCTCTATAATTTTATACTTTTCATCTTAAAAGTCTCTATTCCGGCCCAAAATTGCTTGATCAACGTATACATTTTTTTTCGTAATTTTAAATTTTTTTCAGTGATGTAATTAGCTTATACATCTAATGAAAATGGAACAAGTTGCCTTTTAAAACAACCCTCACCCCCACCTTACAGATCTCCTTCTTCGTCAGTAACACTATCATTTGAAGCACCAACAGCAAGCAGTAACAAAAACATTATATTTGAAGTACCTTGGCGCCTTTAACAATACTTAGTAGGCAATTACCGCACTACATAGGTGTAGCTAATTTGCGGTTTGGTGCCGCTGCATTTATAAAACAGAATTAAAATTAATATATAATAAACCCTCGTCATTAAAATGGCTTAATATGTTTCTTCTAGTTAATAAGAGTTTTATTCTATTGGTTAGCACACTGACTTCTATCAGGGGTTATGTGTTTAAACCCGAGTGTCAACAATATTCGGTTATTGGGTTTGACATTTTGTCCAATAACACTGAATAAACAATTTACTAGAGTTAAAAATATAATGAAAATAAAAATATGAAAATGCTAAGTAAACATTACATAAGTAATAAAGAACAATTACAACAATAGATATGTGCAGTACAGAACGTACGGCAGTAGACGTGGCCGTCCATTATGTCCGTCCTTGTAGAATACCTATTATTTCTCCTTCAATCAAATATACAAGCTGTTCATAGCTGAGTTAATGACGGAAGGCTCTCAAAGCCCTGCAGTAAACGACCGTGAGTTATTGCCACTACAGCAAGACACTTTACAAGTTCCCTGAATGTCTACATTACACGCCATGAGCGAGAATGTAAATAAACCACATCCTGTACGTTTTTACTAGAAAGAAATTTACGTATCCCACAAACCTTGTGGATACACTTGATGCTGACATTTGTTGGTAACTGGAGTTATTTAAATTATCATTGTTATAAATAAGGATGAAAAGAATATTATTTTAGAAGTTACAAATTTAATTGAGTAGTTGCATATTTCAATATTTTCCATCAGAAGTTTGAAAAAATGATGTTAAGATATATTTACATCCCTAACTATATATTATAGGGTTTTGTTAATTTTAAATGATAGCTTCAAGTAATTATTAAAAATGTTATGAGTAAATTAAGTATATTTATGTTTCTCTTCATTCTACCATTTATGAACATATACATTACCAATCATGCTATTTACATTGTTAGATAGTTATAACTAGAGATAATTTATAGATTTAAAAATAGATAGTAATGTAGGTATAATGTGATTTATTATATGAAATGTTATGTATTAAATACAATAATATAATAATAATAGAACATTTATACATAAAATAGAAATATCTGCCATTATTTTAATACATTTTTACTCAAAAGACTTTCAAGGAATTGTAAATAAATATAGTCAGTAATAAAAAGCTATTTTCTGAATAGTTTCTGAAATGAAATAAATACACAACTAAATAATTAATAAATATTTGGGTAACGTGTGTTTAAATTAATTCATTTGTACAAAATCAGCTTAAAAGTCTTATTAAGTTGAAATATATTTATGAAATTATTAATTAGAACTGTTTAGATATGAGCTGTGAATAAGCATATGAATTTAAATATTTGTACTTCAGGGAACAATTTTAACAGCAATACAATCATCCATTAAAATAATCAACATGACAGGTTGACTGCGTTTGTAACATGGATGGCTAAACACTGGCCAACAATGTCTTGTTTAGGAAACATCTTTATTGTTGAGCAGCCTACGTACTTTGTTGGTATTCCAATTTGCTAGTTTTCTCATTATACCTTTGTTATTTCTCAGGATATTAGGTTTTTTACGTATGGTCGTAAGTTGATATCCAATACCTTAGTTATCATATAAGCACATTTAATTACATTTTTGGAGTTGACAGTAAACGTCTGCTATTACAACACTACTAGGGCTGTAGAATTAACAACTTTATAGTAGAATTAACAATAAACATTCTTGATAGAGTTTGTTTAGGAAATTTAGACCATTTGTACTTGGTTGACTTTTTACAGACATAAACTAAACCTTAAAAAATTATAATAACCTGAAATTATAATATATATGAAGAACAAGAATGTCAACCTCATTATATGCAACAATATAAACATTTCTAGGGTCAATAAAAATATAGTACTAATTTATAGCTTTTATTTGATGAGAATGTACAGTGGTCCCTGGTAATGTTAGCACAACCAATTATATCATAAGTAATGTTCCATCTGAAAAAAAAACTGTTTTTACAACTGATTGCAAACGGCAAAAAAACATTTTGTGGATTAAGTTGTTTTGTATCTTAAAATACAAATAATTATGATAAAATGATTTTGCAAAAAAAATATATATACACTAGTCAATATAAGTTTTTATTAACAAAATTGTTAATAAGATTGTTCTAAAACAAGTAAGATATAACTGTAAATTAGTGGGTAAAATAAAAAAAGCTTAGCTTAAAAAGTATTAGAGTCGATTGATTTTTAATTTACATTTTTAAGTAGCCCTGTAACCCAATATATGTAACATTTATTAATGGATTGATTAGGTTTAAGAGTAGGAGTAAAAAACACGTTAAAATGATCGATACATTGAATTAAAAACCAAAACAGCAACAAATGAAAAATAGGATTATCGGTCTGGGAGCAGTCTAAAGGCAGCCAGCTGATAGATATGAGTCATTCTGCACCAAGCAAGCGTTGATATACCTTGTTTTGAATAAAACGTGGTCAATGTTTGTTTAGACTAAAACATAACTGTCAGTATGCTTTTACCACCTTGGATATATTTTGTTCTGAACCGAAACCAGTAATAACTTATGAACCTAACCTAAATAATGCATTCTGTGTTTAGTTAAACAATCATTAAACAGATATAATTAGTTTTAAATTCTAGCTCCTCATTTACCCTCAATTGAAACGATAAAATAAAGATTACCAAAAATACAAAATATATTTTATGTAAGAAAATTAATTAAAAAGGTAATTAATGTTCAAATAACGTAAAATACTTCTTTATATTATTAATTTGTGATGTATTTAATATACATATCACTGTTCTGAACGTCTTCTTTGGAATTAAGTTTGTCTTTAAAGCTGGAGGTTATTTTCTGCTATTTGATTATTATTAGTCAGTTGTGGAATAAATAAATTCATGCAAAATATGAATAAATGATTTATTTCAATCAATGATATGACATTTAAAAAACAAATATGACAAAAAATTGGAAATTAATGCTGGCTGGTTACCAGTATATGGCCAACATGAGTCCAAATATAAATAAAAATGAAATAAAAAGTGTCCATATGCACTTACAAAACTTGTGAGCTCTCTGCAACAGCTGCTGCTCTTGAATTAAAATTAAATTATATTTATACTGTGTCAGTACATACCACAATTTATACAAAATTATAAACATTTGACTTGTATTAATATAAAAAATAATAAGTATATAAACATTGTAAAAAATAAGAAAATATAGGTAGGAAACATTATTGCGATTGGTTGAAAAGAATAAAATTGTTTGTTAGGATATTACTGAATTTAAAAAGTCAGTTTTTTCTTTCTTTTAAATTTACTTTACCATACTTTATAACTAATATGTTACAAAGTATGGGAGTTATGGTTATAGGGTTTCTTGCTGAAAAAAATATATATTTGATACTATTCTGTATATAAATGTAAAGTTTACAAATAGATCACCTAAAGTAAGTAATTACCTTACAATTTTATTATCTAAATTCATTCTCAAAATGTAAATTAACGTAAAAGGAGAGCTTTCACCAATGTGTCCCTTAGTGATTGAGTAAGCAGCCAAATGGCATACCTTAGTGACAGCTGCACAGTTGGCCACACTGATTACATACCTGCTGGTTGGCTGCACTGATGTGTCGTCATGACATTATGGAATACCAAAGAATGCCCGAGTAGTGTAATCATACTTTAAATAAGCAGCCAAATGGCATACCTTAGTGACAGCTGCACAGTTGGCCACACTGATTACATACCTGCTGGTTGGCTCCACTGATGTGTCATCATGCCATTATGGAATACCAAAGGATGCCCGAGTAGTGTAATCATACTTTAAATAAGCAGCCAAATGGCATACCTTAGTGACAGCTGCACAGTTGGCCACACTGATTACATACCTGCCGGTTGGCTGCAATGATGTGTCGTCATGCCATTATGGAATACCAAAGGATGCCCGAGTAGTGTAATCATACTTTAAGTAAGCAGCCAAATGGCATACCTTAGTGACAGCTGCACAGTTGGCCACACTGATTACATACCTGCCGGTTGGCTGCACTGATGTGTCGTCATGCCATCATGGAATACCAAAGGATGCCCGAGTAGTGTAATCATACCTTAGTGACAGCTGCACAGTTAGCAACACTGATTACATACCTGCTGGTTGGCTGCACTGATGTGTCGTCATGCTATTATGGAATACCAAAGGATGCCCGAGTAGTGTAATCATACTTTAAGTAAGCAGCCAAATGAAAAACCTTATTGACAGCTGCACAGTTGGCCACACTGATTACATACCTGCCGGTTGGCTGCACTGATGTGTCGTCATGCTATTATGGAATACCAAAGGATGCCCGAGTAGTGTAATCATACTTTAAGTAAGCAATGTTTTTGCTTAAGTAGTTTTAACTGGTTGTGTGGAGGGTGGCTTTACAGTATCAGTGGTTTCGAAAATGTATTAATAGGTTTTAGAAATGTTCGATTATTAATAAACATATTCTAAAAATAAAACTGTAGATAATACAGCACCGGAAATATCTGGTTTCAGTAAGGTATGTTTTGTTAAGTTATGCCAAGGTTGAATTTTGATAGGTATGGTTCCAATAGCAATACTCTTGCAATATTTGTAATTTGGAAAATATTCCGCACAATTTCAGTACCCAAAACGCAATATTCATAAAAAATGTCCGTTTTCCTGATTTCCCCAGATTTTCGCAGAAAAATGATCATATTCTTGTATCTTAACTATGTACCTGCTTTGAAAAACACATTTAAGCAAAATAATAAACAAGTCCCTGTTGTATATGAATACCTGATGGTAAAACAAACCTTCCCCTATCTTCACTACGCCACGTGGTCAGAGTGGCTTTGTGAACAACACATTCCAATAGATGGTCTATCAGTCAATCAATTGTTCGTTGTGATATCTGAAGCAATTTTCACGTAATACGAGAGACTATTTTTAGTTTTTACCTCCATTGTTCCACAGTATCTTTGACGTCACGATGTAAATAGAATAAAGTCTTTATATAAAATTTATGATAGCGATTATGAAAACAAGTACCTTCCTAGTTTGATAGTGTCAAATTTAATTACAACTATCGCAATATAAGAATGATGTAAATAGAATTAAATAAACATTAAAAGTTTTATGAAATATTTACTTTAATAATGTTATTTTTATGTACGATAATTAGTACTGTACATTACAAAACATCAGTAATACGTTATTAATGTTTATTAAAATAAATAATATTTATTATATTATAATAATATAATAAATTATTAAACTATTTATAATTCTATAATAATTTTACTAATATATATATATATATATATATATATATATATATATATATATGTATATATATATATATATACTAATTATAAATAATATAGTCAGTGGAAAATAATATTTATTAGAATCAACAATATAAATATTAAAAGTAAAGACCTCTATGACTAATAAGTACAAATTTTCAATTGTTTGATATTTATTATGATCACATGAATTTTAATTACTGACCCTACTTGGTTTGTAGTAATATATTTTGTTCCGTTAGATTTAAATTTAAATTATATGCACAATGACGCAAAAACATAACATAATTTTGAATGTATATAAGTTGAATGGCTTTCAGCATCAGCTTATGAAATAAAATTATATATAAAAAACAGATTGAAAATGTAATTTTTAAACGAAATAAAATCTAAAAAACGAAGTAATTGTTTCTCTACGTTTAAATATTGAGCTACCAATAAATAAGTTTTTCTGTTTGGTAATCAATAGCCACAATAATAATACTGATATAAGATCACAATAATAATATGATCAAAATATTACACACATTGAGGAAGTGAGTAGAAAGTGCAATTTATGTAGACTAGGGGACGTTCGATTAGATTAAGAAGTAATAAACGAAATAATGTTATCAATCGCACACGTCAAACGAGTCTTTAAGAGACTTGAATTTGTCTGCGACAAATATGACCCAACATTATATGAACATTAGTAGAAGACATATGAAGCACGTTTGGCTAGAGGAGATGTATTTATTCATTTAAGTACTCTAGTTTTACTTTGAAAAGTTTCGTCTTTAACACGTTCACTGCTGATCAAATATTATGTCCTCTAACGTATGCTGAAACTAGACGCGTAATTTCTGAATACTGTCAAATGCACAACAAACACTTAAAATTTAAAACAAAGCACACGTCAAAAGTCACATAACCTCCAAACACAAATTTGCAATAAGCAAAACAATAGCATACAACAATAAAACAGTAATTGGTGCTAATCAGCTGTTTTAGTCCGTGACGCACAAGTGCATCGCGCGAGGTCAACTTGAAGAGGTCAATCATGATAGGAACTGTTGAGTGTTCTTGATCAACGATGATTTAAGTTACCAGTATTTTTAGCCTATGAATGCAGATTAAGAAAAATGTGGTAGACAAATCTAAAAGATACACGAAAATTATTACATATGAACAATGAATTATCCAAGAAGGTTAAGAAAACTATATATAAATATAATACATGATCGTATACATACATTTTTTGGTCGATAAAAATATTTTATAAAATGTGTTTTTAAACTCTGATATGCCTCTACGGTGCGTAACAAAGACCATCAGTCTTGTTTAATTACATTATGTGTGGGTGGGGCAAATTTCTCAAATTGAGATAAACGTGTTGATGAAAGCGTGATTTAACAGAGACTTTCTATACTACTTTCACTGAATCATTATATGATGGATGACAAATACTGAATGGTAATTTACTAAACGAAATAATACTTTTTTACATATTTTTATGAAAGGAAAAGAAACAACCACTTAAATGTGGCGTTGATGATTGTTATTTACAACTACAAAGAAGAAGTTTGTAAGGACGTGTTTCATACATTAAAAAAAATTGACTTAATATTAAATAGATTAATATTAAATAGATTTTTACTTACTAAGCAGTACAATGATGATAGTGCGAAAATAGTTTGCAAAATTAGGAGTATTTTGCTGTTGGTTATGTATTTATTTCCAATAATGGTAAAATAATTGTTTCTGCCAGGATTAGGATATGTTTTAGTTATTTAAATAGTAGTTAACATTATTTTAATAATAGAAAAATATACCAAATTTGTTTTAAATATGCTATTGATGAGTTAAATTGAATTAAAGTAATAAATCGTCAAATTACCGTCGTAAATCCAACCAAACAAACGTAATTTAAATTTACTGAATGATACAGTTTTAATTTCTTTGTGTATTTAACCTAAATGAACAATTAACAAACTTAAACGTAAAACTTACAACTTAAAGTACACAAAAAAACGTATTTTATTCTTCTAATTCTTTGATTGCGTAAAGAAAATTAATATTATCTAATGGTATTGGTATGGAATTGCTGGTTCAAATAGTTGTTAATTTGAGAGTATAACCCCTGGAATGTGAACAGTTTATAGTTCTGCAAATGGCCTTCACACTCGCTACTCTAAACGACCACAAATTGGTGCCGTTAAAAAGTGAACATTTAAACAACAGTAGCTTGTAAACTACTGTAAGTGCCATTTTAAAACTGTTTTGTCTGAAGAGAACACTCCCTTACGAGCTGTAAAGTTGATTTCTAACTATAAAGTGTAGTCGTTATCTCGAACAAAAGGAAGTTCTTTGATTTTAATCACAATTTTGTCAATACTATCCCGCCAGTTTAATCCGTTATAAATGTATCTTACTTAAGAAAGGTTTAGTCAATAATCTATCCATTAATAATTTAATAAATTATCCTCCAAACAATTAAAAATTATAATTAATTACAACACCTAAAAATCATTTTCTTCCTCAACCAAAAATACGACTTTATTTAGTAAAATGTATTAGAAATAAAATATGAATTTTATCGACCCAACGTGCCACAAAATACATAGAACATGATGCATATACATTCAAATATTTCCATGCCGTAGCTTGAGGTCAGCCACATTAAAAATAAATTTGTTAACTTTTACAAAAACCCAACAACAGGCGTGATTGTTAAATAATTTTATGGTTAGTGAATTTGATTAAGGATTATAAACTGGCCATCATATGTTCGAAAAAACACATAAAAAACTATTTATTTATATACATTACTTATAAACAATTCACAAGACATAATATTCGAATTTTAATTAAAATAATCATTAATTAAAGCAGGGTTTGTTTGATTTATGGACTACACATTTAAAACGTTTAAATTTACAATTATTGTACAGTTGGACATTTATACTTTTGCAGAAAAATCTGATTAATGGAGGAGTTCTCTAATGGAAAATCCTGTTAGTATAAACAATTTAAAGATGAGTTATATTGTATGTATAATAATAGTACTCTATATTACACAGAGAAACTTTCATAAATGAAGTTTATAATACAATGAAACTATTTGATAAATTGGTTAAACAATTACAATAAACACCACAATTCTATAAATATTAACATGAATATGACCTAAACAATTGTGTTTATTAATACGAATAAGAAATATAGAGAGCACAGTTGTAATGTGATGAAAATATATTGGACGATATTATAAACTATAGTCAAGAGGTTCTAACTTTACCACTGATGTTTGCGGACTAAAACGAAAAGTCGACATAGGCAACGTCACATCCAGACCGCCACAGCCCTCCTATAAATATTACATTTGGTGACTCACGATTGGGAGGAATGTAGGAAGGTACAAATTTATTTATTTTTTTAGTGGGAATCAACATCTTTTTAGTGATTAACTTGGAAGTACTTTTTTTTACAATTTACAAATATCAAAAAACAAAGTCATTCGGACAATTTTAACTTATAAAAACTATCAGGCCCTAGTTGTGATTGATCTAGACTGGAAACAAATTAGCCGTGGGACAGTAAGTAGCCAAGCGTTCAATTTGTACAATGTTGCCATATTGTGCACCCCTCAGAGGTAAAGTTACAACGGCTGGAGTATATACTAAGATTTTCAAAGTGTTCATCCATTCTTTTAGTACATATTTAAAAGATTATGTATGATACTTATTTACCAAAATATAGTAGATTTCTATATACCTAAACACTTTGAACAGTGTAGACAATTATCTTGACTAATATTTTAATTACGTTTCAAACTGTGGTGTATTTGTGATAAAAAGGAACAAGTTTATTCGTTCTGTAACAGTTTATCACCAGGTGGAGAACACTTAGTTAGTATGCAAGAGTTGCTGAACGAGTGATAAAAACACCCACTTGGAAGATTTATAGCGTCTATGGTGATTGGAGAGGGATTTTAGTGTTAATGACCCTATGGCAGTTTTTGAAAAGTCTTACTGATGGTCTCTCAAAACGCTTTGACATATAGCAAACTTCATTACGTATCTTTAGTGGTTGTTTGTGTTGGTTTAGTTTGTGTATGCTTATAGATATTTGTGATATGTGTGAATATATTTTTTGTAAAATTGACCAATATAACGGTCTGTGACAATTTTGCTGGCTATACAAAAAATTACTCCTTATATCATAAATTATCATGGAATTTTATGATTGTTGTTTTAAAATTTACCTAATTTTATTGTTTTAGTTTACTTGTACTGCTTAGATTATTATTTAACTTCTATAATATAAAAATGTGAAACATAAAATTATTTCAGTGGAAACAATAGTAATAGTTAAACATTGATGAATAATATATTAATAAGTGTAATATATTATTATGAGCTTAAAACGACATCAATAATTGGACACTTAAATGCGTCTTTTATATAAGAACATTGTTTATTGTTCTAACAAACCTAAAATAACCTAAACTAACCTAGCCTAATCAAAACTATCGTAATCTAACCAAGCCTACCTTAACCTAACTTAATTCTCCCTAACCCAACCTAAACAGCTATGATTTCCAATGCTTCAAGTGTTAAGGAAACAAACACAACGTTTCGACAGGTATAACACACTCCTGTCGTCTTCAGGTGTACTTACTAACTTAACCTACATCTAAAACTAGTTTTAGGGCATTGTATATCTCCAAATATTATTTACCTATAACTATCCAATGCTAACAAATAACTTTCAAACAACAACCTAAACTAAGTTACCCTCACCTAAACCTAAAATAACCTACAATATTTTATTCATTTCATTGATAGGAAAGAAACATGAATGGGGCAAGACGGGAGACTAGTGGAATACAGTTTACGTAGGTGATATTTTTACTAGGATTTAGTTGAAGCAATATTTGTTTTTCAACAGAACAGAAAATTTATAGGAGATGACAATTTGAAACCAAAATGACTGCTTTTGATAGAAAAGGTTTGATTGTTGCTCTCCTTGATTTCTGGCAACATGATTTAAATTAAATTCATGTAACGTTAACGTATGAGTTCTGGCAAGACTTATGACGATTGAGTAGATATGAGTCATTTATCTTTAGGCCCTAATTATCCACATTCTTTAGTAAACATCCTTTTGGTTTGCTTACACTTTTAATGTAATAACAAAATTTTATGGTACCTAGAAGGCAAGTATACATATCCCTTTACTTAAATAAAAAAAATCGTAAATATAAAACTTGTTTTAACTATCCTAAGTAGTTTGAAAAACAGATAATTTGTTCTAATGTTATACTCAGCTAATTATTTGGAGTTTTTATGTATCAATACTATCCATTCAAGTTATTTCGTTTTTCTGACTATACGAGTACTTGAGAATTATCCATTTATAGTAAAGAGAATCTAAGATAATTTATAATTAATATGAAGAGGAAGACAAAATCTTAAAATAAATACAAAATTAAAAGAGCGATAAAACAATATTAATAACATATTATTTCAACTTTGACTAAATTAAACACAAAATAATTATTGCTAGAATTTTGGCGTATTCGTTTTGTAGTGGCATGCCTGTTATTTTGTAAGTCACGTTGGTAGACTATATTTCATCGATACAATAGTCTGTTATGTACATTCCAAACTGTTACAGAACTGCTATGAATTGTCGCTATGGAATGAGGTCAGAGCTGGTTCTATTGCTTCTAATACAACTGAGTTAAAATGAAAATTATTCGTCCATATTATAAAAATCAATTGACACCTACGTACTTATTAGCTATCTTTCTATTCCGTATTTGTAACTATTGGAATCATTCGGATTTGCAGTGGGAGGTCATACGCAGTTTTTGTAATGGAAAGATCTAATATATTTAAACATAAGATGGATAACAAATAGTAGGGTATTTTTAGTTATGTGTCAATAAACTTAGACAGTTTTTATTGTAGTCATAGTGACAAATACAAGGTTTTAACCTTGTTATTCAAACAAACGAGGAAATATTGCAATCTTAAGTTGAATTTAATTTTGTCTAATTTGGGTTACAGTTCATTGTATTAAGTTATTTAGGGTAGTCCATTTAGTTTAGACAAGTAAGTGTTTATTTACTTACGCTAGCCAGGTTAAAAAATATAATGTTAAAAATAATAAATGTTCATATTTTGATTAACAGATAACGAGATAAAACTTAAGCTGTCCAACATTTTATGTTAAAATTTCCTGAATTTATTGCATAGCATTTTATATTCAAAAGAATATATAGTAATTATACATTATTATCAATGTTAGTGTGTGCTTGTATTCACACTGCACGTATACATAAACTAGCTGTAAACACCCGACTCACCGATCATAATATTAAGTTTGAGTATATAATATTATACAACCAAAAGGTATTTGACTTCTAACCTACATGAAAAGTTAAAAAGTAAAACTTTCAGCAAATCCACGAACATTAAAAAATTACTTCGCGTAAATCAAATTAAATTAGTTTAAAGACTTTCAATCAAAATATAAGTAAAAGCCAAAACAATTCAAGAACATCCAAATATCATTTAAAGTTAATGAAACTAAATTTGTTTTTAAAAAGCAATCAAAATCTAATATCTACTTTAAAACAGCTGATGTTATGTATAATTTACTACACTGTACTAAATTATTTTGATTTTAAAGCTTTCCATATCACAATTGTATTCAATGTGTTTTTATTTAATAGCTGTTAATCAAATAAATCAATTAGTATAGCTCCATAAGAATACCATGGGAATTTTGGGGCCAGTGGAACGAAGTTCTAAGGTCGGAGAGGAAAATACTTTCTTAGTGAGCCTCTAGTGGCCTAGATAAACTATGTACAAAATTTCAAGTCAATTGGACGTATAGTTTTGGAGCAATAGTGATGAGTGGTAAATGTATTTTACATATACTATATATATATACAGTATATGTAAAATAATAATATTCAAAATAATAAATAAATAAAACTCTTTAATATACAATCTTTAAAATCCTCTAAAAGCTTCAACTGTATTTACAACTGTTGGAGGGAGTTGAAATTTACAACGTTCTTTAACAACGTAAAGCGTAATGGATGCTGCCAAGCTTTTAACCCTCTTATCCAATTACCTGCGTATTTATAGTGTATTCAGAGACTATAGTTTATTTTATTTGGTAACCTGAATTATTTACAAAATGCTAATTCGGAGTGTATGAGTTAGAATAAGGCCTGTAGTGCTTACTTTCAAAATGTAGCAAAATGAAAATATTATTGATTGTTCCTAAAACAATACTAATGAAATGTCACTTCCTAAAATATTCACCAATAATTTGACAAATTTAAGTTTAACCTCTCAAAAACCTAACCTAAACAAAACTAAGCTAACAGAATATAACCTACCTAACCTTAAAATTCCAAACCTAACCTATCAATACTCAACCTAGGCATAACCTATCAATACTCAACCTAGGCATAACCTATCAATACTCAACCTAGGCGTATACTCAACCTAGGCATAACCTATCAATACTCAACCTAGGCATAACCTATCAATACTCAACCTAGGCATAACCTATCAATACTCAACCTAGGCATAACCTATCAATACTCAACCTAGGCATAACCTATCAATACTCAACCTAGGCATAACCTATCAATACTGAACCTAGGCATAACCTATCAATACTCAACCTAGGCGTATACTCAACCTAGGCATAACCTATCAATTCTCAACCTAGGCATAACATATCAATACTCAACCTAGGCATAACCTATCAATACTCAACCTAGGCATAACCTATCAATACTCAACCTAGGCATAACCTATCAATACTCAACCTAGGCATAACCTATCAAAACTCAACCTAGGCATAACCTATCAATACTCAACCTAGGCATAACCTATCAATACTCAACCCAACAAAACATAACCTTACTAAAGCCAGCACATTTATGGTGCTAACGTGCTTAATGACGGTTTGAATTAAAAAACCTTAAAATATATGTAATCAGGACAAATTACACCCACATGGATATATTCAAGAGAACAATACTTTTTCGTTTTTAATAATTTTCATTAGTTTCCGGCTATTCCGCTGATTAAACGACTGTGGTCTTGTTTCTTGGTCATATATCTACATACTACGGGAAAAAAAATTCAGCAAAAACATTTACAAGGGCTCTGTTCTATATAATTACCGGTTCCTTTTCTACGAGCCTTTGATATTAATGAAGAAAACACTCACTGTCTTAAGAATAGGTTTAATTACATGTACATGACATCTGAAAATTAACATGTGTTAATTTTTATACTTTTAATGTATACTTTACAGTTTTAATTTTCTATTACCTTTAATAAAATTCAGTGCCAAAGAAAATCCTGGTATCAAACTGTTTAAAAATTTTACAATGTTAGAGAATGGAGCTATGTAAACTATGTGAATGTCATCGGGTTAAAGAGAATGCTGTCACGGTATTCAAGAAACGGTAAATGTTTTGATTATTCATATATTGTGAATACTTCGTATAAATTTATAGATAAATGTACCGAAACGTTATTTAGTAAAAATATTGTCATATGATGGAATCGAAAAGAAGTATTTAAAGTAAAAATCCAACCCCTCGAAATATTGACAAATATCTCCCTGTAAAACATCATTCACAATAACTATACCATAAACTTCATCGCTTGGTTGACTTCACTTCTATTTATTTATTTTCTCCAACAATTACACATCGTTTTGAAAATGTCACAAACTTCATATAGTTTGTGTAGATGCTTTACGTAAGATATTAATAGTCATATAATTGTTACAATATTACATTAGTAATAAATGTTATACTAACAATAAAAATAAGAAAATAACAATAGTAATGAGTGTAAAAATAACATATCTAAAAAATAATATAGTGTAATTAAACATTGCATGATAGTAATAACTTGAAGCAGGATAACAATATAATGAATGAAATATTACACAATACGTGCAACCATTAACTAAAACACTCAGAATGAATTACGATTTCTTTAGATATTGCCTTATACAAAAGCATATGTTTATATAAATTATTTAAGCTTTTATATGTGAGTTTTATACTTGGTCATTCTAATACCCACACGGCGTCCGCTCAATGTTTGCTATCGTCGTGGACACTACTATAGAAATATGGGGTGTCCATGTTGGGTGCTAGTCATTGTCCGGATGTTGCGCAGGGGGGAGAACTGAGTATCAGGTATGTCAGTTACCTGAAAATCATACCATTACTACGTGGTTCGGATTCCACGTAAATCTGTAGATCCCTTAGCTGCCTGGCTATTGGGTTATTAATAAATGGCCCTTCCTGAGGAACAGTAGAACTCAGTAAATAACATAAGTATACAGGTCATCCACACTCACCCTACTCTCATGTGATCCTACATTCATATCCGCCTTAAAATACGCATAACGTTTTGTCGGCATATCTTATGTAAGAATGCTTGCTCATACAATTTATGTTATAGTTATCAACAGTTATACTGGAAAAAATAAATACTTAAATGGCCATACGTCACATTTTTTAGGTTTAAGCAAATACCACAACGTATGTCAAGTTCAGCCATAAATTGGTGACGATATATTTGTCCCTTCCATATTTACTATCATTTCATTCTAGTTGTATCTCTTGATTAGTTTTAATCTGTTGAATCAGTGTTGCTGTTTTTCTACATTTAAAACGACTTCTTTCTAGATTCTCCCTCAGTTCTCTTTAAAATATCGACCAAATAATCGTTCCTTATTTTACTAGTCCTCCTCTCAGAAGTGTCTTTACTGGTGTTTTTTATTCTGTTATAATACATTTTCAATCTTTCTTGATGACCTGACTCTTTTCATAATTTCTCAGTTAACGAAAATCGTAATTTGATGAAGATAGTAAACCTTTCGTCTTTTCTTGAATAAGTTTCTTTCTATCTAAAATTTCTATTAGTATCCCATTTTCAAGTACCCTCACTCTATGTATACGTTGCTTGGCAAGCATTTGTTTCATATCATTAATTGGCCTGATAAACTAACGGCTTTGTATATTCTGATTTATAATGAAGTACCAGCGATACCAATGATAATGCCATATAACAGCATAGGTGAAACGTCTGGCTATATTGTAAATAATGTAGACAGCAGCTTGACAGGGTTGTCACCGGAAAATATAGATTTTAGTTATTGTGATTTTTTTTATACAATGTGAATAGTGTTGGAGTTAATCAATGTCTTTTTAAAAAGAACAATCTTCTTCCATTTAGCTATTCGTCTTCACTCTCTATTTTTGTCATGTTGTCCAATATTTAAATATATTTCCAGTTAATTTATAGTTCTTCATTTTTAATTATAGCAGTCTCACAGTAATACTCATTGTTTTTCACCATTAAACAAAGCCACCTTAGTCTTATTTCAGTTTACATATTCCATATGCCATTGAACGTACTTATATAAAATTACTTTATTTTGTAACCTTGAATCATCAGTATCTCTGTGGTTTTAAGGCATGTACTTAATTAGTAGCCTTTAACATTCATTCATAAACTAAATTAGGTACATGTTCAATTAGGTAACTACAAATTATAAACAAATTCTTTGAAAATTAAAATCTAGGGTTAAACCCACCTAAACTTTGTTTGTGTACTTTTAAAGTAAGTAAAATAAGTTTATTTGGTGAAATGTACACTAGAGCTGATGTAAGTACTTGTAATATTTACATGGAGTAAGGATGGTGATGTAAACAATAATTGTTGGACTATTCAACGTATAAATCCCTCAAGAATAAAGTTTATACCTCTTGTAATCAAATAAAAAGCCCTCCATTGTGGACGTAATGATCCACCAAAAACGCCTCGTCAGTTTTCGATTCTATAACAAGCAACGTTACAACCTACTATGACTTATATAGGCGAAAATGTGTAAATATCCCAAAATGTAGTTATTTGTTGTAAAATTATAATTTTCTTTTTACATCAAATATATAAATATTGATAAGTGTCTTGCATAAACTTCATGCAAAATACACTGAGATGTAAGAGAATAGTTTATATATTTTGGACAATAGTTAGCAAGAGGGCATAGTTGCCGAGTAGTGCGTCACCCACATTTGGTTTTTCGGCCACTGGAGTTTATTGTTCCAGGGTAAATTCTCAGAATGGCGGTTGGAAAATTGTAAGGTATTTGGGCTACGACTCCAGTAGTGAATCATGTTAGCAAACGCTGGAAGTAATGCTGTCAGGACTAGATTTTCTAACCCCTTGCAACACGATGTCGTAGTCCCTAAGAACCCATTCGCGGATTATTATTACTAATTTACAAGGTCAGACCTATGTTTTTGAAATTTCTTAATGATGGAGTATCAGATGAGGAAGACAAAGGTAGGTGGACATTTGCCATTATTACGTGAAAATTACCAATCATGACGTTTCGATTTGATAAAATCCAACCTTTTTCAAGTGCTAAAAACTAAATTACATCTACACAAACATGTTATAAAAATACGTTCCTAAACTAATAAACTCATCCACATTATTGATTATCTACATTTTAATCTAGATCATAGAATGAAGAAGAACAAAATGAACTTCTACTAAATATGAAACGTCGTGATTGGTAATTTTCACGTAATGATGGCAAATGTCCAACTACCTTTGTCTTCCTCGTCAGAGCTATCTTAAACATTTTTACTGATTGTTCCATTCAAAAGTTAAATATTTATTCGTTAAGATAATAAAGTTTAAAATCGTATTTAGAACAAATAATTGGTTGAAATACTTTTCGTTCCCATCTGACAATACACCTTTACATTATTTAATATTCTTTTGCATGATTTGAAAAAGAAACCACCTGTAACACATTTATAAACATTTAATTAAATCTGTATAAAATTACGTAAGTACAGTTAATTGATAACTTGTACAGATCTAAAACTTCACTGTGAACAGTTACAGCATATTTTGACGTTTACTGATGTAAAACGTATTATTTATTACATGTTAAATTATATTTGTACTGAGTTACAAACAAAATGATTTTACAATCTAGTAGAACACGTGCTCCTGAAGCTGAGTATGAAATAATTGCACAGCTAAACAATTTGTTGGAGAGGAACCTCCTTCATTGTTGTTTCCCACTCCTTGATACTTTTTCAGAACTAGGTCTAAATTAAGTTTAATTTTAGGGTAAGTACACACATTATACAATCACTGTATTGAAACATTGTTCATTCTTATCATTTTTCGTTGTCATTAAGACATTAACTCTGTAACCTGTGTAACTTATTACATATTGTTATAAGTTAAAAAAAAGACAAAACTATTAACCGTTTCACTCTTCCTTTCGACAATATTATGCCTTAAACATTCTGGTAAAGGTCTTTTACGCGTAAACAGTCGATGTTTTCATGTATAATCATGTTGTCAATGTACATGTTGTCTATAGCCGATGGTCATATACTCCAATTGTAGTAATAATGGTCAATATCACCCCTCCTACAACTAGGGGGTGCTATCCCTGCCACCCACCCAACAATGCACGTATAACATTGACGTACCTTGTACGTATGTACAAACACGTAATTTCGGTCATGGTAAACATTTTTTTAACGTTTTAATGAACCATATTCACACGATTAAAGCATTGTGAGTTTAAATTTAATTGAAAACAACATTTAATTATTGAGCATTAATTTGCATATGTTCATTTTTACTATTTAGAAATATTTACTGTATCTAGGTTGTACCCATATATTTTGCATTATTGCTTAAGAACCGAAAATGTTCAATGCAATGGAATGTTTTATTTAAAATTAATAGTAAGATATATCGCATTGAATTTTTTATGTCAGTGACTCATAAAAGGATAAAAATAGTTGGATTTTCACTGTAAAATTTTTAAGTACAAAATACTCGGGTCAGAATTAAAGTTCAATTCCATCACAGAGCTAACACAAACTAGTTTAGCTAATTACAGGCTTCTTGGCTGGCAAATTGCATTCGATCATCCCTCTAGAAAAAGATCTCAAAGAGCAATTATTAATGATGCCGTTCATCGTTTTACTGGAAACTCCACAGTCACAAGACTGGTTTTGTGTATGATTTCATTTTGTTCGGCAGTTAACATGAAATTAGCCACCAACCGACATTATATAAATTGATAATCCAAATGAATATGCTTAAAAAGCTCTTATTTTTGTAATTTAAAAGTAATCAATTCAAAGCTAAAGGACACACCTGCACATTTCACAAACTTGGACCTCGGATTGTGATTATGTTAATAATAGGTTCGTACATGAATATTAAAATCAACATACAAAGTATTTAAATTTATTTTGTTAGCCAGCTGTTCTTTTTTTAACGTTATCATGATAGTACTGTTATTGTTGATTTTATGAGATTAAAGTATTCTTTCAAAGGCTATTTCTAATAGAATTTGGACCAGTCGTTTCTTAGCACCTCTGTTACACATCCCAAAAAAATTCAAGTCAGTAAAAATGTACAGAATAAATATTTAGTTTTATTTTATTTAACATTTGTTTTTATGATGTGTGAAAATCCAGTAGCTTTTGTGTGGTAGAGCGCAGGTATTCTTTTACGTTTCTAGTACTTTTCCAGCTGTCATTGGCTCTTATTTCTTGATAAATTTAAATGGTTGAGGTGACAAACAATTTTCCTCTGCTCGTAGTTGTGCAATAAAATCTTTGTTCTTCAATATTTGCACCATGAAAGGCACGAGAAGCCCTCAAATTACATTTTTCGGCCATAAGAATAATAAGGAGAGAGATTAAAATAAATCAAAACTTAACAGATGTTCAAATGTAAATAATGATATCCATACAATTTTAAAAGCTATTGGAATGTAAACAATGATGTTTGCATCGAGGTAGTTAGATCTTTCATAAACTTAAACCAGGGAAGAATGTAAGCATGTTTTATTCACATCTGACTACAGGGCTCCATGACACTGAACTGAAGGTTTGAATAAGGTGCAAATGTAATCTAATACGGTTATTATATTTTATTAATTTACTGTCATTAAACAAAAACGAATAGTGAAATAGTCACATTTGAAACATGTTATGGAATACCATTGGCCTACTAGTATTTGTAGGCAAGGACCGAGGTGCTAGTACACGAATATATTTTTAATAGTTTTACAGTAAAAAATTCATTAATATTATATCTAGTCTTGCTTAAAGCCACTGATAATGGTTGATGGCATTCTTCTTGATGAAACAATCTCTGCCAAGTTCCTGGGAATTCACCTAGATAGGGCGTTGACATGGAGCTGCCACATTTACAGCGTTTGTGCAAACATTGCCTCTGGTATTTTTGCTTTGAGAAACATTTCAAAATTTTGCACAGTTAAGGTACAGTTAATGGCCTATTTTGGTCTTATTTACCCTCACCTTACCTGCGGATTAAGACTGTGGGGTAGCTGTTCCTTTGACGAACTTCAAAGAGTTTTTCGGCTACAAAAAAGAGCAAACCGAATAATTTCCAAATTAAAAGTTAGAGAGTCATGTAAACAGTCCTTCAGGGAGTTAGATTTGCTAACACTGCCTTGCATTTAAATTTTGGAGACTGCACTCTATTAAAAATTCAAATGTAATTTAACATGAGGTAGCGACATCCACCAACATTAAACAAGAAGTAGTCACAGTTTTCGAGTGGCTCGGCACCGTTCAGCGGTCCTCGAACGCAAACCGTCTCTAGCAGGCGTCAAAATTGTAAACATTCTCCCAGATTATATTAAAAGGGAACACAATTTAAACAAATTCAAGTCTCGAATAAAAGACTACTTAGTGGCTCTCACTTGTTATTCTGTGGGTGAATTTATAGCTGACTCCTAATTTGCGGACGGCTTGGGAGAGATCCTTGTATGAATGTTATTGCTGTAGAAGAGTGTTTGTAGTGAATGAATGAACTCCCCCACTAAACTTTGCTGAAATTGTTATTATAGTTATTTTATCCCATCACTTAATGTATCATTACTTTGTTTCATCATTATTACTAATAATATGACTGTTGCTATACAATATGTACATATTGTCAAAAAGCAATAAAAACTATTTTATTTCATTTCACTACACATAAACAATAATTGAATTATTAATATTGAGCATTTATTTATCATTTACCCTTTTGACAAATAATTTATATTTCAATAGTAAAAAGCGATTAAATATAGGTTGGGGTTTTTATTTATATGGTGCCATATAACACTTAAATCCTTTGATCAAAACTGAATAAACTGTGAGCACTTCACTAAAGTGTCCTTTTGTGGTGCAGTGGACAACCAAGCGCCACGCTTTAGTCAACTGAACGATTGGCTATACTGACCTTTATATAAATGGTACAGCTGATGTTGTGAAGCTGTTTAGTCAACTGTACAGTTGGCTATACTGACCTTTATATAAATGGTACAACTGATGTTGTGAAGCTGTTTAGTCAACTGTACAGTTGGCTATACTGAACTTTATATAAATGGTACAACTTATGTTGTGAAGCTGTTTAGTCAACTGTACAATTGGCTATACTGAACTTTATTTAAATGGTACAACTGATGTTGTGAAACTGTTTAGTCAACTGTACAGTTGGCTATACTAACCTATATAGAAATGGTACAACTGATGTTGTGAAGCTGTTTATTCAACAACTGTACATTTGGCTATACTGACCTTTATATAAATGGTACAACTGATGTTGTGAAGCTGATTAGTCAACTGTACAATTGGCTATACTGAACTTTATATAAATGGTACAACTGATGTTGTGAAACTGTTTAGTCAGCTGTACAGTTGGCTATACTGAACTTTATATAAATGGTACAACTGATGTTGTGAAACTGTTTAGTCAACTGTACAGTTGGCTATACTGAACTTTATATAAATGGTATAACTGATGTTGTGAAACTGTTTAGTCAACTGTACAGTTGGCTATACTGAACTTTATATAAATGGCACAACTGATGTTGTGAAACTGTTTAGTCAACTGTACAGTTGGCTATACTGAACTTTATATAAATGGTACAACTGATGTTGTGAAACTGTTTAGTCAACTGTACAATTGGCTATACTGAACTTTATATAAATGGTACAACTGATGTTGTGAAACTGTTTAGTCAACTGTACAGTTGGCTATACTGCACTTTATATAAATGGTACAACTGATGTTGTGAAGCTGTTTAGTCAGCTGTACAGTTAGCTATACTAACCTATATAGAAATGGTACAACTGATGTTGTGAAGCTGTTTATTCAACAACTGTACAGTTGGCTATACTGAACTTTATATAAATGGTACAACTGATGTTGTGAAGCTGTTTAGACAACTGTACAGTTGGCTATACTGAACTTTATATAAATGGTACAACTGATGTTGTGAAGCTGTTTAGTCAGCTGTACAGTTAGCTATACTAACCTATATAGAAATGGTACAACTGATGTTGTGAAGCTGTTTATTCAACAACTGTACAGTTGGCTATACTGACCTTTATATAAATGGTACAACTGATGTTGTGAAGCTGATTAGTCAACTGTACAATTGGCTATACTGAACTTTATATAAATGGTACAACTGATGTTGTGAAACTGTTTAGTCAACTGTACAGTTGGCTATACTGAACTTTATATAAATGGTACAACTGATGTTGTGAAGCTGTTTAGACAACTGTACAGTTGGCTATACTGAACTTTATATAAATGGTACAACTGATGTTGTGAAGCTGTTTAGTCAGCTGTACAGTTAGCTATACTAACCTATATAGAAATGGTACAACTGATGTTGTGAAGCTGTTTATTCAACAACTGTACAGTTGGCTATACTGACCTTTATATAAATGGTACAACTGATGTTGTGAAGCTGATTAGTCAACTGTACAATTGGCTATACTGAACTTTATATAAATGGTACAACTGATGTTGTGAAACTGTTTAGTCAACTGTACAGTTGGCTATACTGAACTTTATATAAATGGTACAACTGATGTTGTGAAGCTGTTTAGACAACTGTACAGTTGGCTATACTGAACTTTATATAAATGGTACAACTGATGTTGTGATGCTGTTTAGTCAGCTGTACAGTTAGCTATACTAACCTATATAGAAATGGTACAACTGATGTTGTGAAGCTGTTTATTCAACAACTGTACAGTTGGCTATACTGACCTTTATATAAATGGTACAACTGATGTTGTGAAGCTGATTAGTCAACTGTACAATTGGCTATACTGAACTTTATATAAATGGTACAACTGATGTTGTGAAACTGTTTAGTCAACTGTACAGTTGGCTATACTGCACTTTATATAAATGGTACAACTGATGTTGTGAAACTGTTTACTCAGCTGTACAGTTGGCTATACTGAACTTTATATAAATGGTACAACTTATGTTGTGAAGCTGTGTAGTCAACTGTACAGTTGGCTATACTGAACTTTATATAAATGGTGCAACTGATGTTGTGAAGCTGTTTAGACAACTGTACAGTTAGCTATACTAACCTATATAGTAATGGTACAACTTATGTTGTGAAACTGTTTAGTCAGCTGTACAGTTGGCTATACTGAACTTTATATAAATGGTACAACTGATGTTGTGAAACTATTTAGTCAGCTGTACAGTTGGCTATACTGACCTTTATATAAATGGTACAACTGATGTTGTGAAGCTGATTAGTCAACTGTACAATTGGCTATACTGAACTTTATATAAATGGTACAACTGATGTTGTGAAACTGTTTAGTCAACTGTACAGTTGGCTATACTGAACTTTATATAAATGGTACAACTGATGTTGTGAAGCTGATTAGACAACTGTACAGTTGGCTATACTGAACTTTATATAAATGGTACAAGTGATGTTGTGAAGCTGTTTAGTCAGCTGTACAGTTAGCTATACTAACCTATATAGAAATGGTACAACTGATGTTGTGAAGCTGTTTATTCAACAACTGTACAGTTGGCTATACTGACCTTTATATAAATGGTACAACTGATGTTGTGAAGCTGATTAGTCAACTGTACAATTGGCTATACTGAACTTTATATAAATGGTACAACTGATGTTGTGAAACTGTTTAGTCAACTGTACAGTTGGCTATACTGAACTTTATATAAATGGTACAACTGATGTTGTGAAGCTGTTTAGACAACTGTACAGTTGGCTATACTGAACTTTATATAAATGGTACAACTGATGTTGTGATGCTGTTTAGTCAGCTGTACAGTTAGCTATACTAACCTATATAGAAATGGTACAACTGATGTTGTGAAGCTGTTTATTCAACAATTGTACAGTTGGCTATACTGACCTTTATATAAATGGTACAACTGATGTTGTGAAGCTGATTAGTCAACTGTACAATTGGCTATACTGAACTTTATATAAATGGTACAACTGATGTTGTGAAACTGTTTAGTCAACTGTACAGTTGGCTATACTGCACTTTATATAAATGGTACAACTGATGTTGTGAAACTGTTTACTCAGCTGTACAGTTGGCTATACTGAACTTTATATAAATGGTACAACTTATGTTGTGAAGCTGTGTAGTCAACTGTACAGTTGGCTATACTGAACTTTATATAAATGGTGCAACTGATGTTGTGAAGCTGTTTAGACAACTGTACAGTTAGCTATACTAACCTATATAGTAATGGTACAACTTATGTTGTGAAACTGTTTAGTCAGCTGTACAGTTGGCTATACTGAACTTTATATAAATGGTACAACTGATGTTGTGAAACTATTTAGTCAGCTGTACAGTTGGCTATACTAACCTATATAGTAATGGTACAACTGATGTTGTAAAACTATTTAGTCAACTGTACAGTTGGCTATACTAACCTATATATAGTAATGGTACAGCTGATGTTGTGAAGCTGTTTGGTCAGCTGTACAGTTAGCTATACTGACCTATATAGTAATAGTACAACTGATGTTGTGAAGCTGTTTAGTCAACTGTACAGTTGGCTATAGTGAACTTTATATAAATGGTACAACTGATGTTGTGAAGCTGTTTAGTCAGCTGTACAGTTAGCTATACTAACCTATATAGTAATGGTACAACTGATGTTGTGAAGCTGTTTAGTCAGCTGTACAGTTAGCTATACTAACCTATATAGTAATGGTACAACTGATGTTGTGAAGCTGTTTGGTCAACTGTACAGTTAGCTATACTAACCTATATAGTAATGGTACAACTGATGTTGTGTAGCTGTTTAGTCAGCTGTATAGTTAGCTATACTAACCTATATAGTAATGGTACAACTGATGTTGTGAAGCTGTTTAGTCAGTTGTACAGTTAGCTATACTAACCTATATAGTAATGGTACAACTGATGTTGTGAAGCTGTTTAGTCAACTGTACAGTTAGCTATACTAACCTATAAAGTAATGGTACAACTGATGTTGTGAAACTGTTTAGTCAGCTGTACAGTTAGCTATACTAACCTATATAGTAATGGTACAACTGATGTTGTGAAGTTGTTTAGTCAACTGTACAGTTGGCTATACTGACCTTTATATAAATGGTACAACTGATGTTGTGAAGCTGTTTAGTCAACTGTACAGTTGGCTATACTAACCTATATAGTAATGGTACAACTGATGTTGTGAAGCTGTTTAGTCAACTGTACAGTTGGCTATACTAACCTATATAGTAATGGTACAACTGATGTTGTGAAGCTTTCGGATACCAAACGATGTTGTCACAGGTTAAACATCACCGTAGTAAATTTAAGAATAACGTGGAAAAATATTTACTAATTTTATTAAAATATTAACGTTTGCATTAAAATACGAAGATAAGTTGATAAAAAAGCATATTGATGGTATTTTAAATATTTTTTGGAGTGCTTTAGCTATTGTTTAACTTTGCTACCAGCAAGAAGCAGAAATTCCGGAAAGATACCGTCAATACCGGCTGCTTTTCCTGCTGGTATAGCGGGAATCATCCTATCTCTTCCTCTGTAAAACTTCTAAAAACTTCTAGGGATGCCATTTAACACTTTGTTATTACACTCAACTTGTAAAGAATGTGTTTGTCCAAAGGTTGGCAAGCTGACTTTGATAAGCTGACTATCCGTTTAGCTATATCAGAGGTCTTTGGGCGAATCACTTATCTTTGATTTGGAGATGTACCAGTAGAGAGTTTCCTTAAAAGTGACCATGCCTTTCTACTGCTGTGGGTTTTCACCCATTTTTCTCTTCTGGTACTGTCTAGAGAGTGTGGTTGCAGATTAGCCATATTGAAGTTTTCGGTAGCATTAAACTCTTAGTAAAGGTCAACTTATTCCTCACTCCAGCCTGATATATATACTCCTTTCTGTATCCCCTTGCTATGCAAGCTTTAGCAATGGACGAGACGAGATTTGTAAAACGATCGTAATTTCTTATTATAGGAGGAATGAACCTGACGCTATCATCAATCATGGTGGTAAAGGCCTCCCAGTGTGCTTTACTAAAATTCCATCTATGCCTTGGAAAAGATCGAATTATGGACATTTGGATCTCCAATGAAACCAGTACTGGCCTATGTTGAAAGTGAGGAAAGACATCAAGAACTTTCTTCATTGGTTTTGGGCTTGATGGTCATTCACATGAACAGAAGCTTAAGTCGGGAGAGTAACCTCCACGGTGCCGAAGTTATAGAAAGAATGTTATTATCTTCCAAGAGATTCTGACCAGTTTTGGCTATATTAATATATATGTGATGATCTGTAATGCTCTCACAAATAACTTTATTAAAAATAATTATTGATTGGTTAACATTTTAAATAACAGGATTTGTGCAAAGACAACTTGAAATGTTGATATAAAAGAAAAAATAGCATGCTAGACTGTGTTGGTTTCCAAGATTTTGGCTTAAGTTAAGTTGCCTGAATGTCTGGAGTAGTAAAATTAATAAGAAAGTAAGAAACAAGCATAAGCACACAGACTATTACGATCTGGAATCTATTTCATAAAAGAATCGACTAATAATATCTAGAGATGTACTCAATTTATCTTTAAATTGTATATGTGTATACATATGAACAAATCGATTTAATACAAGTATAAGTTTCTTACGATTCTTAATCAGATTAGTATATTTATTTGATTATAAATCTTAGTAAGGCTACATTTATAATCCTTCTTTTAGTACAATTTATAAAAAAAATAACACATTCATAAATTGATTTTAAACTACAGTCAAATTTGGCGTGATGGTTCAATGGCTAGGGCTTCGGAATGCGGAGGGAAAGGTTTTCGACCATTAGTTCAAATCCCCACTGAGCCAACGGTCGGTACTTCACTCGTTGGATAAATTTCAGGCATATTTTTCTTTTTAATACGTAATCATACATTTTTTTTGTATACGAGTATATTCAACTAGCTGTACCCGCCCGCTTCGCTGGTCATAATATTTATCTTGATTATATGATCGAAATGTTCTCAAACAGCTGATATTTGCTTCGTTGGTACAATACCACTGTACGTGTAGGGGTGGGTGGGTAGGTCAATACTACTAAATGTATAAGTGCGGGTGGGTAGGTCAATAACACTGTACGTATATGGGCGGGTGGGTGGGTCAATACAATTGTACGTGTGTGAATGGAGGCGGGTGGGTCATACCACTGTACGTGTATAGGCGGGCGGGTTGGTCAATACCACAGTTTATATCAACCAACCAACGATATACATCCTGACGTTGGTTTACATCCTAACGGTAGAGTGTAGCGCATGTAGCTTAACGACATTGGTGGTATCTAGTGTATAGTACATTGGAGCTTTTTCAATTCACGTACAAATGTATTCAAAAAAGCCATGCATAATTAGGCCCATTTCAACTGGCAATAGAAGATTTTAAAAAATCAGTTAAAAAATTGCTTGGCTACATTTGATCATCGATTTTATAAACAAATAGATTTCCCATCCAATGTTAAATGAGTCTCAAAATATCAGCTGTTTTGAGGTCCATTGTGGAGCGCTAGTGTAGTCCCATTTAAATGTAATGCAGTTTAAACCAACTGTGGTTGCGGGCCACACTAACTAACAAAATTACTACCACAAATATTCCTATTTGTTGGTTTATCTGTTGTAGGTTTAGATAATCAATGATTTGATCTTCCAGCCTTCTTATTTTGAAAGGCAGTAACATGGTTACTGAGTCTGTTTTTGAAAAGTACAATTTAAATTACATAGTATTTATATTATACTAAACTTGTGTTCAATAAATGTGTTTAATTAGCAATTCCTACCTACAGGTAACTAAGAAAATATTTAAAACAATCGTATCAACCGTTTTAAATCCTTTGCTATTGGCTCCTAAGCTTGAACCTACGATTGGAATATTTTTAACTCAACAAAAATGCTACATTGAAACATATTTAATAGGTTTAGTGTGTATAAATCTTAACTTTATAAGATTAACTTCAGCCTAGCTAAGCATCTCCTTAAAAACTGTCTCACAATACGAGCATGTGTTAGAAAATCGACTAATTCTTCCACGAGTTTTCTCTCTGAGAAATCGTAAATGTCCGACATGTCCAAATATTTGACAGCTGTAACGAGTCTTTCAAACTTACGCGAAATAAACTACAGTAAATAGTTGCAGCCACTTATTTCACCATACGTCTTTCCAAGAATGTTGGGTTGTGATGGAATAGTTTTGTTAAATCATGGTCTTAACATTCCTCGATAATTCAGTATATTTTACTAGTTTTATATTTTGAAAACTAAACACAATACTACAGTTATTACTAAATTAGTAATTAGAACATTTATTCGATAAACGTTATTCTATAAATACTATGCTACAGTATTAAAGCATATTAAAGTATTAAGGGGAGTCCGAAATCCTATCTTACGTAATGTTAAGTTAATGTCACTTTTCTCAGGAAAGAAGCAAGTTAGAGCTATATTTCTTTTTTTATTTTGAAGATCATCCTTTTACCTAGACACACTCATGAGATTTTTTAAAAATATTAAAAAAAAAATTTTTAGTCATTTTTAAAATAAACCGCTAAATTTTCACCAATTATTTTACAAAAAAAAAAAAAAAAAATATTTTCTTAATTAAAAATGTATATAATGATAAACCCTTATGAGGGTGGAAAGACCTTAGTAAGAGGAAAGAGCAGTGCAAATTTGGTACTTGTAGGCCTTATAGTTACTGAGAAAAGTGACATCAAAGATGAAAAAAATAAATTTTCGGAAAATTGCATTTAAAGTTTAATAATATAATTCTTTATTTTACCTTGACAATTTAGTAGTTCCCAGCTAGATAAGATGGATTATCTGGATCCTCATTTTCTTCAAACTGATCCTCCAATCTTTTTCTTTTCTGCATCCTACTTAGTCTAATTTTTTTCTAAATCCAACGCCGCTTTTTCAGCTTTTCGAAGCCTAAGTTTTTCTAGCCGTACCATAGCTTGAACTAGATTTTTCCCAGGCTGGAGTCCAAGTTCTTCCATTATTTTTACTTTGCTAATGAACCCATCATTGAAAGCACATACAGCTGAAAATACTCCATATTTTAATGTTTCCAGAGTAACAAAGACCCTTTTTGGTATTGTTGCCCAAATGACATTATTCAGACTCTCATTAGGATTTTGAGTTTTACCTTTGAGACATTTCTCTAGTAGGTGAGTATCAGATAGGTCTCTAAAAATGTGTTTAGTGGCAGTCATAACAATTTCATTGACATGGAAATGTGCATTGTGGTCATAGTTTTGGTTTTTTGTTGACATTGGTTATATTTACACCAAGTATCGACATGCAGAGTCACTCAGAGCTAGTTGCATGATTTATAATTTTATTTTTTTTTTCGTGCACTTCCGAACAACTTAGGAATATAAGATTTATACCAAATTACTCAGAGCTTTATGGAGTTTAATAAACAATTAAAAACAGAAAAATGAATATTTTTTAATTTTTTCGATTTGGACTCCCCTTAAAGCATATTATTTTGATGGCTATTACCATCAAAATCTCGTAACCTAACGTAACCTAACCTGATTATGTTACGTTAGGCACGTTAGGTTACTTTGTACTGGCAGTAAGTTTTCACAGTAAATGAAAACTTACTGCCAGTATTTACTGTCACACACTTATAAAATATCTACAAAATCATAAATTACTCTAATAAATTGAAATAAATGATCAGCACTAATGATTTTTTACATATAATTTAAAATATTTTCTTTCCAACTCCATGTTTCACTATGCCACTAGCCCTTTAAATTAAGTAAAACAGTTCTTTGACTGTTAGTTTTATGTCAGTTTGTTTTACCACAAATTCTATTACTGACTTAGAAAAAGATTATTTTTAGTGAGCAGAAACTGTTGGTATAACTTTTATTTTAAAAGGATTAAACTTGAATAGACACACAGAGAAAGATACAGTTCCGAAAAGTTAGACTGCTATGTATAAAGTTAAAAGGTAACATTTCATGTTATACAAATTAAAGATGTCACTTTCACTTAACAAAAAATTAAATTTAAAAATTGTCTTATTTTACCATGTGACGTTAGGGATAAGAAGCCCTCTCTAAAACCTGGGGACCAGGTCAGTTAGTGACTTGTCCTAAAACCGAGCAGGCAGGCTGCGTGCAAGGACGGGATCGCTCAGACGGTCACCCATCCAAGAAACAGCCACGCTCGATGTTCCTTACGATAACGTCGGAAACCTCCGATCAAGGCAAAACTTTACTTAAATATAATTGAAATATTAATATTGACTTTATTATAACTTCAATAAAGGTCATCAGATCGAGGATTTCATGACATTGACTTGCTTTTAAAAGTCAATACATAGTTTTTATAATTGTTATGGTTTACCAGTTACAACCAAATCACAAGAAGAAGAAAAATGAATTGGTTATGACATGTGATGTGAGGAGAGAGCTGGTCAAAACAGCTATAGAAGGAATGCTAGAGGAAATACAGGTAGAGGTAGAAGAACACATAAGATGGTGGACAGTGCAAGGATCGAAGTATTAGAAGTATTAGACATCAAAAATACTTCTTAAAAAAGAGAGGTTTAGTGGAATGCTGCAGTAGGACCTGACATAGGGCTGAATACCCTTGATGATGTTGAGCGTTCCACCTTAAAACAAATGTTACATCATGGTTTTCTCATACTTACCTTATTAATAAACCTAACCTTTGCTTACCCTAAACATGAAGGCTAATATGGGGCTCACTAGCCTTCCTATAGATAGCTTCATGTGCTAAAGGTTCTCAGTTCGATCCCAATCAGAGTCGGTACATTTTGAGAAGGATCAGCTGATAACCACCGGCTGTTCATTTCTCATTGGGCTATTAATTAATGACACTTTCTAAGGAATAGTCGGCCTTAGTTTGTAACAATGACTACATGCGCTCATCTACACTCATCACACTCATTCGAAATCCATATTCGCCCATATCTTGACGATCGGCGTCTTATGAATAAATAAATAAATAGACACATGATATTTTACAAACCATAATTTATAATTAGCGTGTTTTGAATCTGTTACAATTTTATACCTTGTTAATAAATTGTACGTCAGTTGTAAACTACTTTGGGACAAAGTGTTTGGGAGATTGTAGGCGATCGGTTCCATGCCTGGTTCTCTTAATACCGGCACGGCGTCCGCTCAATGGTTGTCATCAGCGTGGACAATAATAGAGAAGTCTGGAGTGTCCGTGTTGAATGGTAGTCAAGGTTCGGATGTCGTGTAGGGGGGAGAGAACTGAGTGTCAGACTTGTTAGTTAGCTGAAAATCAGACCAACACTACGTGGTTCAGATTCCACGTAAAGCTATAGGTCCCATAGTTGTCCTGGCTATTGGGCTATTAATAAACAGTCCTTTCTGAGCTAAGCCGAACTCAGATAGTAACAATGACTACACTCGTTCATCTATACTCATCACACTCATTGACTCCTCATATTTGCCCATATATCTACGATCGGCGTCTTAGAGATAAATAATGAATAAACTTGACAAAAGTACACAATTTCTGTTCAACAATCGTTGATTTACGCATGCAGTAGATGAAAACATATTTAGTCACTAAACAGTGGTTGAATAATAAACCCACTTTAACAGCCATTTTATAACGTCCAACATTATTTCTTCAAGACAAATTACGGGTTTAGTGTAGATATAGAAAACATGTGGGACAGAGGCAAGATATTATGTTTGTATCTTGGAAGCTTTTGGCAGCTTAATTGTCTTAATGATTTGGTAAGAGAAGGCCATTAGTGGAGGCTTTTAGGGGAAGTCTCAATAAGGCCTATGATTTACAGTTTAGAATTTACGATGGAAGGCTAAGGTAGGATTACAACGCTTTCTTAGGATTTCAACTCGATATATTTATGGTTTCCATCTTTTGATGCAATATTTATGACCTTCAGTTGATAAAGGTTGACTTTCAATATATTACGTCATTGTAGTTTCTTACCGTATGAGTAATTTGAACCTAGTACATAAGCAAATAACATGGGAAAAAACGGCGAAACGGCATAACTATAACTTTATGTGTACTAAATTATATTTATTAATTTTATTTTTGGCTGTGTTTTTTTGGAATTGGTGTCTATCGCCGGGCGGCAAATGTGTTGTACTCGTATTTTGATATGTTTAAATGTTTTATAATTTTGTATGTTTTATAAATGATACTACATGTATTGTAACATATTTGTGCATTTTGTGCTTGTCTTTTAGCATATTTGTGCATTTTGTACTTATATTTTTATATATACGTGCATTTCGTACTTACTTTGTACCACATTTCTGTAGTGTGATATTCACGTGTAATGTATATGTACCAACACGTATTATGATAATTAAAAAACTATAATTGTTAAGTATATTGTTTTAAATCTGTTACTATCCTATATCTTATTAATAAACTCATGTCAATGGCAAACATAAAAAAAATTAGTACATGATTTATGCTGAAATCAAATCAAAACTAGACTGAGTATAGTGGCTTTATACAGTTTGTTTGAAAGTAATTAATTACGTATATTTCGAATGTTAACCATTATAACGGGTACCTTTAAACTACAATATTCTACTCAGATATATTATTTAGTTTTGTTTTAAACTTACCTTTTTAACACATTTATGTGAAAAGGGGTGGCGAACAGAAGATAATTTAGCAAGGGATGCCTGTAATTGTGTGTAATGGGGTTCAGAAGGTCTAATGACTCCAACATCTCAGTGGGAGGAACTCAGAATTAAACGGTTAGTAATGAGGGGCTCACAGATTAAGAGATTCATCTAGGCCGTTAATTGACTACGTTTTCTGTAAAAAAAATACCTTTCTTTATCAAACAATAGCTATTCTGTCATGTATAATGGCGTATTTTTAACAAAAAGAGATAGTGGTCTTATTTTATTTTCTGTTATTACTTTACAGTGAGCTTTATAACAAAAAGGCCATCAAATCCTTCAGTGTTATGAATTGTGGCCCTCAATATAAGATAAGTACTCTTAGAGTATAGATAAGTTTCCTCTGACAACTTATTTTTCTGGAATAAGGAGTTCAAGAGAGGCATCTTGTGCTTAAACTTCTATTGATTACAAAATAATAAATGAAAGTGCTTAGCAAAAATGTTGTATAAATATCATATTAAATCACTATAATAACGAGTTCATATCTGTTTGTTATGAGGCCTTTCTAATAGTCTGATGGTACGACAGCCTATCGAGAGTGAATTGGGTAGCTTGCAATTTAAAGATAAAAATAATTGGACCTTATCCGTTAATTCACTAACATTACTTTTTCCGTTACTTCACTACCACTACCTTTTTATTGCAAATACGGCTAGGCTAGGAACTATAAGTACTAAAGTTAATCATAACCTGTAAATCCAATGATTGACTTACTACCGAATTCACTCTCCATGAGTAAGTTCTTGGAAAACGATAAGATAAGGCCAGCGATATCGGGTTCCTAGCAGATAAGGAATACCACAGTGGACGTAAAAATAATTTGGGAACAGTTTTTAGAGCAATTGAATATTTATAAAATGGTATCGAATTAACGGAAACAAAAAAAGTAGTGGTAGCGAATTAACGGAAAAGATCCAAACAAATTAAATCATTCGTAGTCAAAATGAATATTCGCAGAATAAAAGAAAATAACTAAGAAATAAACAAACGTCTTGATACCTAAAATAGTAATAATATATCATAAAGTAAGCTATTTAATTATCTTATTGTAATAACGTTATAAATATTCTCACGTCTAAAAAATAACTTGCATATTCTTGAGCTGCAAATCATCGCAAAACAATAAAGTATTTTGCGACCTACCCCAAAACTTGTTTGGTCCGAAGACCTCACTAAGCCCACTCAATAAGTCCAAACTGTAAATACCTTGGGTTCCAAAATCTAGAACTGGTCACACTCAAATCGAACTCGGTCAAACTTTAGAAACTCTGATGGAACCCCCCCCCCCCCGTTCCCCCGGACCACTGGTCTGGTAAAATATAGAAGGCAACCTACCTCTGATTGTTCAAACACCATGAGGCTTTCGCATACCTATTAACACCTATGAAGAACATTAATATAATTTAATACCTTTACGAACTCAATATTACAACTACACAACTGTCAGTTATTATTGAGCCATTACAGTCATAAACTTTAAGTTATATACTTTACAATTAGGACCATTTTAGAGTTTGCCTTATGAAACTGTTGTACACCTCTGTTATGTGATACAGTTATTACGTTAAAAAGGCCAAAGTATAATAAATGGAGTAGTGTTTTTACTGTAAGAAAGCTCAACAAATGGGAAACCACAATTCTGCATAAATATAACGATAAACTTAACGACGATTTGCTAGTATTTCAACTCTTTTATAGTTTCTAACAACATTGAAAACGTAAATTCTGTTAGATAATTTGCCAATATATTAAGGTGAATTTAGACTAAATTTTTTTGTACGTCACTACTGTATTGAACAATTATTGATAAACTGTACATTGTTTTTCATCATTTTTTTCAATTTTGGAAAACTTACCAAATTAATCAAACACTTTGGCAAGTTCGTCAAAAGTGTTAATCTAAGTTAATTCTGTGAGTGCAAAAATTATTATTAAGTGTAATTAAAGACTAATGAAATAACTTGAATCGAATTACTACTTTCTCGTATTTTCAAGTATAAAATATATACAAATTTCATTAAATAAATTACTTCGTTTGTGATAAACGCCTTGGATAATGGGAACTGCGTCTTAGTTTGGCGTCTCTACCACTTAAAATCATACAACACTCACATTACACTCATGGTACATCAAGTATTGTACTGACTTTTAGGGTTACGGTTTTTAGGACTGACTGCAATTAATTATCATCAACGAAGATTACTTTTAGATGTATTAGTCAACTTTGAATATCAAAATTTTTATTATTTTTGGGTTTAGACTATACATTTACATTTGGTATAGAAGCTATTTTGTATGTGTGTAATATGGACTTTCTGAAATACAATTTTGATTATAATTATAGTATTATTGCTATTTTATTTTCACTTATTTATTTATTATTGTAATTGTTCTCATATTCCCTTTGTATAATTTATTAATTATTAATTGACTTATTCTTTTAGTTTTATTTACCAATCGAAGTAGTTGCGATCAATCACTTATTTGTGAAGTCAAACTAATATGAAACGTTCAATTATAATGGTTAGAAGTAAGAGAAGACTACGAAGCTCTAACTTCACCAATTGTATATATATATATAAAAAGAAATACAATAAGGTATTCTCCATTTCATGTCGTTATATTGGCTGCTCAGCTAATATCTTTACGTTCGGCGTATTAACTGGTGAATCATAATTCCTAACACGTGTTTTCAAAAGTTCAATAGGTTTTGGAAAGAAATCCTAAACAATTCTGACGGATGAAATAATTAATTTCAAAACGTGCCCTTATTACAATGTAATGGCACTAAAACACGACACGTTTATTTCCTGCCTCCCCCCCTCCCCCGGTAACGTGACTGTACAACCCTTATCGGTAAAACCATCGCACTCACTCAACGTAGGCTCTATCAGATCCATTTAGCTGAGGTCACTTTCTATTACTGTAGCCCACACGTCCCTCATTGTATTTTCGTATTGGCTGGACATTATTACTTGGATGAAAAACTATGGTAGTTGATTTTCTAGCAGAAACAGTATATTAGAATAAGTAATATAAGCTGTTGTCACTGACACAATAGCATTAATTTTATATTATTCGCTTTAGAATTTATGTTTCTAAATTTGAAATGTCTAAATTCAAAAGGAAGATTAGAGAAATCATTTTACGCTAGCGAAAAAATTTACTATTTGAATATTGCATTATATTACAATTAAAAATACTTGCTTTTTGTTGATTTTTGCTTGGTAATTGTTACATATAAAGACAAATGGATATAGAACATACTTAGAGTTTCAAGGATTGGTTGTAATCTAAATTTGAAAACCAATTTTACCATCAGATATATTTTTATAGTGTTTGTATGTAAGATGAAATAACTAGAAAAAAAATAAAATAAAATAAAAAATTAAAATGAATAAAAACATACTTATCATAGTCACCATACGAGACTGTTAACAAATTATCATAATGAAAGGTGTTACAGCATATAATTTTGTAGACACTATGTTTTAATTAAGAACAGTTTACTGTAAAATGAGCAAGTTAATATTAATACAATAAGAGTTTAAAAAATTAGTATTAATTGTAATTTAAGTTTTTGTCAAATTGTTTTCGAAATATAAAATAAAAATAAAGTCGTTCAACAAAGTTTGTAGTTTATTTATTTTTTTTTTTTAATTTAGATATGTGATAATTTCAATAGATTTTTGTTTGATTGAAATATTTTTAGGGATTTTCAAAATACTGTCTATTGTTTTCTGACTCATGTTTTGCACTGGAATTAGTTTCAGATCTTTAGAACTAACTCATAGATATCACCTGTAAAGGTAATTAGATAAACGTATAATTTGAATTAAATTTAAAGGTTAGTTGTAAACTTATATGGACACTTAGTAGACACTTAACTAAGATATAAAATATTTATAACATTATCTGCTCTCAATCTATAAATTAATATTATTAATCTAAGTAGAGTAGAGTACTTTATTGTATGTTACAAAACATTTTAAATCTATAAAATTATTTTGGAGGAACGAAATGTTTAAAGTGAATGATGTCAGATTAAGGGTTTAATTGACTCAATTGGGGAAAGAACCTCGGAATGAAATGATCATTAGTGAGTTGTTTTTGGGGGGAGGATGCCATTAGTACCACGCAGTTATCTACAGCAGTGGTAAACTTAACTCTTAACCGAGTTATCTCGTGATAGTATCGTTATCTTATCTGATAACGATAAGCGAAACATGTTAGTGAGTGGTCTTATGTATCTTGCTGGATATATGTGACTAACTTATTTATAGTTTTAATTATTGATTAAAGCTTTAATTAAATTATTAGAATATGTAAAAAAAAAAATACTAATGTGTCAAGTATTATTTGTTATCACATACAACTATAGCCTGGCTGTGGTTCGCTGAAGAATATTTGGAGGTATATCTTGATTATATTTGACACTAGATAAACTCTTTAATGTGTACCAGAATTTAAATATTTATAAAATAAAAATCCTCAATATTAAATAATAATAAAACTATTGTAACACATAAATAAAATTAAGAAATGGATCGATTTAGATGTTCAATTTCTAACTATAAAAGGTATAGCAATTCTACTGTTTACATTATTAATTACAAGACATATAGGGCTACTGTCAATATATTGGTAAATATGAATTTAAAAAATACTGTAATAAGTCTAGATAGACGATTTTAGTATTATCAGTAAGACATTTGATATGGTCGACCACGAGATTCTTCTAAACAAGCTTCAGAAGTTAGGTATACGGGTTGTCCCCCTAAACTGGTTTCGCACATATCTGTGTGGTGAACATTCCTTACATCGACTCTACCAAGTCAATTAAGTACTGTTCTTCTGATCAAGAAGTCACTTTGGCAGGGGTACCACAGGGTTCGGTACTTGGACCTTTGCTCTTCTTGTTGTTCGTGAATGACGTCAGTTCTGGTGTTACCAATGCAAACTTGTGTCTTTTTGCCGATTACACAACCTTAACGGTAATGGGACCCTGTAGGGAGCTTGTTGAAACAGAGCTTTTTATGAAAGTTAACTGCCTCGTACAGTGGATTGGTAAAAATCGTCTCCATGTTAACGCAAAAAAAAAAAAAAAAAAAAAAAAAAAAAACAAGCTTGTTGCAGTAGTCCATACGAAACAAGGAAGATTCTGAACTGTCCTGTGTACTCAGTGAAACGAATGTACACTCTTCTGATAACATAAGATTCCTAGGAGCTATAATAGATAAAAATCTTAATTTCCACGACCATTTGACTAAAATTTAAAGATCTATCAGCTCGGGAATCAGACTTTATCTTAAGGAGGCTGTCCCTGTTCAGTGAAATATATCTTCTACTGACTGTTTATTACGGAGTCATATATCCGCACTTATTTTATGGCATTCCAGTTTGGGGGGCGCAGTCAATCGGAACACACGAAAATTTTAAACTTCATATACGAGCCATCCGAAAAATGTTTAAACTGAAAAAAAGCTATATCCTGTCGTCCACTTTCTAAGCAACAAAAGATTTTTACTTTACTGTCAATATATATTTTAGAAACGTTTTTATTTGTTCAAAAATAATCCAAACCTCTATTCCATAGTTTCTCAACCTCCACATACGTTGAATCTTCATAACCAACTAAATCTGGTCATCCCAAAACATAGAACCTCCTTCTCCGAAAGACAGCTTTTACACAATGGTATTAACTGTACAATCACCTCCCAAATAAACTGGAAAAAAAATTTACTACATTCAAACGAATATTAAAAGATAAGCTAGTAGATTTAGTTCCTTATAGTGTTGATGATTTTTTTTTCAATTCTATTTGGTAAAGTGCTGCAAATATTTTAGTTTATTTATTTAGCGAGATATGTTTATATATATTTAATTACATCATTGTCATTATTATGTATTGACAACTAGTGTTAATGTACGATTATGTTTCTATGACACAATACAAAATAAATAAAAGGAACCAACGTACATTTTATTTTCTGTCATATATGCATGAAAAATAAATAATACAAAAGCCTTATAATTGCTTAACCCAAACGCGAGGGAAAATATAATTATAATATAGCTAGAATTTAATTAAATACACAAAACTGTTTTATATGAAATACGTTTTTATCTGCTTATAAGACACACCAACATTTTAAACCAATGATAATCATAAAAGTATGACTGTAAAATGTAGAAAACCAACCAAATGGTTTGCTCTGCGACATGCGTTTTCATTCAAAGCCAAAATCTAGAAACATATATTATTGGACTTGATTATGTTATGTTTATATACTTTAATCATTGTTTGAATTATATAGCTATTTTATAAACAGTGTGCTATATGAAGACATAGTTTTTTTTTCCTTTTAAGTCTTAAGAACGGGATATAATTAATAAGTGTTCAAGTTGAAACTTTAAAATGTATTAAATTGTAAAACTTAATAATTACTATACTCTTGCGAAGTTTTACTTTTTATAGCGACCTTTTGACTTATGAAGTTTTTGGTTATTTTACAAAAGGCGTTCTACTAACAAGTTTAATTGAATCAAATGTTAAATATAAAACCACAAGTGAGCTGTGATAAATATATTTGAAATTAATTGTTTAAAGTAAGACTGTTACCTATTTTATTACATTGTTTGTGTCACTAAAAATATTACAAGAGTGCAATGACCCAGTAGCAGAATAATTTAAAAATTACTATTTTTTAAGAATTAAGAGTATCTTTTCAGTATAAACATTTAAAAATTGATAATTAAAAAAATTTTAAAAGTGTTTATTTAATTTTTAAATTAAAATTTTTTTAAAAGTGCTAATTACAAATTTTATTTAGTTTTCGTATTGGTAGTATTATGTCAACTGTAGACATAGAAGAGCTCATAAATACCACATCTACAGTGGTAAAAATTCATCTGACTTTGTATTTTCGTTAAGGCACTTTAACATAAATCATCTTGAATAATAAAACATATTCACTTTGGTTTGATTTCCTTGATCGTATTGTTGTCTAGCCTTGTCCTGATCTGTCCAGAAGGTCAATCCAATACCGAGAGTACCCGGTGACATCCTTCTGACTATTCATTTTTCAGAAGCCTATGAATAATTCTTGACCGGCACAAAGAATTATTGACAAGGCAAACTCATCCACTCTCTATTCCTATTCGTCCAAGGCTAAGTACTATGTTTTATTGGAAGTTCCTTCCTCTAAATATAAGTAAATTTGACGTTTCTTTACTACATTATTAAAAATTATTCCTAATAAAATAGGGACCTTTTCCGTTAGTTCACTTCCACTAATTTTTTCATTACGTCACTAAAAAAACCTTTTTTATCGCAATTACGGTTAGGTTAGGTGGTTAATAAAGGTTTAACAAACTGATAAATCCAATGATTGACTTACCGCCGAATGCGCTCTCCGTGTGTAAGTCTTGTAAAGTGATAAGATAAGGCCAGCGATATCGAATTCCCAGCGGATAAGGAATACCACAGTGAAACAGTTTTTAGAGCAATAGAATATTTATCAAGTGGTAGTGCATTAACGGTAACAAAAAAAGTAGGGTTAGTGAATTAACGGAAAAGATCCTAAAGTGGTAATTGATAAATCGTAACTTTTGCTCTTAAAACTTTTATTTATTGCAGAATATTGAGCATCGTTTGAGAACTTTACTGATAATACAGAATTATTAGGAAATTAAACCAGTATTGATTTTAGTAAAGAAAACTAAGATGAACATCAATTATAAAATTATATTAAAACATCAATTTAACTAACAAGTCTTTGATCTTATAAGCAAGAAACAGAACCATGGATATTTTCTCCGAATAGTAAAGTAGACAGAAGGGTCTGATGTTGACAAATGATGCCAGGAACGAGAGTCGATCCATCAGGATGTAATGTGCTGTATTCATTTCCAGTCTCGGTGACACATCTCGTATGTACCTGTTACTAATATGTCACAGTGTAGTACATTAGCAGTTCCTGATAAATAATAGGTTCTCCCTGAATAAATCACTGAGTGATCATGTGAGTGAAAATCACAGTTAAATTACGCTATAATGAACTTTGTATTGATTATATTTGTCTCTAAGCATTGGTACATACAGGAAAACAAATATTACAATAATGTTGGTGAATTTCAGCAAATTATTCTTTCCATGACAACAAAGTTTCAATTTTTTTAGTGTATGTAGTTTTCTAATATATTATTTTTTAGAAGTCTTAATGATGGAATATGTTTATATTTCTGGAATTTATATCAAATTGGGGATGTCTTGAGTTTTTTAATTTTTATATTTCTGTTCTAGTTGCTAGGTTATGAATCATTTTCAAACATAAGTTGTCAGCTGAAAATAAAAATACATTTAGGACATATTATTTTGTATTGTATGATATTGCATATCATAATGAACAACTAATTCAAACATAATTGTGCTTACGTTATATAATAAAGTTAATATAATTTTGTAAAATCGTGTGCAATTCCCCAAAAACCTGTGAGTTAGTGAAAAATTCCAGTTTGATGTTAATACATGTTTAATTAATCCCACACGCTGACCGATAAAGGTTAGCCATTCCTAAACACCTATATTTAACTTAGGATTTTTAAGTCACTACTAAAGTAGGTGCGAAGAATTACGATCACGACTGAAGTATCTCGTACAATACTTGAACCTCTATGGTTGCCAAATAATGAGAATATAATTGGCAGAGCATATTTAATTAATAATAATAATTTGTTTTCAACGTTTCTATACACGCCGATTCTTTTGATTCTTGAATAATTATGATTTAGCTGTATTTAAGCTAGTTTAATAATACTGAACAAATTTTTTAAAGAGCATCATTTTTGGTAGTGTGCCCTCATAATATAGCAAAGTAAAGTCCTAAAAGTGCATCGTCTTTACTATATATTTTGTTTGGATAGTGAATAATTATTATTTCAACATGAGTAATTGGATATTGTTAAATAATGTCATACTTCAGTGGAAGTATAAGTAATCGTTCTGAAGAAGAAAGGAACTTAGTCATAATTATATTACAGTTGAACAAGTCAGTAGAAATTATATCTACTGTAGATCTACACTGAACAAGACCCAAAGCAAAAGTGAGATCCTGAAGGTCCTATCCTGCAAGCCTCTAATCGGACATCACAGCTGATTGCAACAGTGATTGTAGCCCAGTCAATAAAGGTTTTGTGTCGGAAGAAATTGGTGACAAGCAAAACTATATACCAATGGTTAGTACATAAAAAGATGTACATTTTCCCAAAAGTCCCCTAAAATCCCCCCGGTGCTTTCCCCCCCACCCCCCCTCAAAGTCAGGAATTGCAAGGTTTTAATAAAATGCGCCTATATCTGAAAGGGTTAAACCGATTAAGATAATCTATAGCTCGTTGTATTTCTTATTAAATTGTCTAAAATAAAGGTTCTTAACACTGTTGCGATAAATCAAATACTTTCTTTAAAATTTAATGATAAAGTATAAAATTTTGTGAATTGTTACACCGATTTTTCAGTTTTTCTGCCGTAGTTTTTTTAAACGCAGGAAAAATGAAAAATACTACCTTTAAGGATTGTAGAGCATGTCTTCCTGGACATTTCAATATAAACAAGTATAGGATTATGCTATGACCATGGGCATGGAGACGGCCAAATGAGACGAGTGCGCGAGCCATCGGCGGGCGACGCCATGCCGTCTAATAGCCGCGCGTTGTTATCTATTGAGGCTGTTTTAACTCATATTATTAAGGATTACGTAGTAGTATTTGATGCTATAATTGTTATTTATTAAAGTTATTGTAAATGAATTAACACTATACATACTTATTTTCAAAGCAATAATATATTTTAAATTAATACTGAGTAATACGAGTATTATTACGATTACTATATACATAATTGCAATATTATATTTTATCATTATTTTATATTTATAGTAATAGTAATATTATATATTACAAATAGTATACATAATAATTATGTATATTATTTTTTATGCCAGTTTTGGTTCGGGGGAGTCTTGCTCCTAACCCTTTTAAAGGGTTTTCCATCATCCATCACCTATGGACCCGCCGTGTCCCGGTCTGGCAGAAACCGACAGCTATGAATTCATAATAACTCTAAATTAATAATAAATTGATACATCAAGAGTAGTTGAATTCATAACATCACGAACCTCCCACCCTCCCTTATCTACTACTCATAATAGACTTAATTAATATTTACACTATTTTATTCACATTAAAATATTGTCTTCAGTGTTTGTCGACTTTTTCTCATTTTCAATCAGTGTAATAAGGTAGTCTTTTTCTTGGTGTTTCGCCATGTTTTTGTTACTTTTGTTATGGAGACTTTGTTATGATAATGAATTCATCATTGTTCATCTTCGTCTTCGTCTTCTTCGACACTTAGTATATTATGGCAACTTAGTCCATTGCAATGCTCACACATTGATGAGCAATGCAAGCCTAGCTTGCGGCATCCACAATAGTTACCACATGCTTGTTTGCATGAATATGAGACCAGTTCTAAAAGATCTTTTGGTGCAAGCGGCTTCATACTTGTCACTGGATTGAGAACTTTTCCAGATTCTAGTTTCCAGCCCCATTCAGTTGGCAACAGCTTATTCCCCTTCCATCTTTGTACTTGGAGGTACACTCTGGCCAGATCAAAATTTGATCTTAAGGCCGCTTTCTTCGTCATCAGAGTGAATTTAAAGTACCGAGCTTCATTTAGGCTGGAATACCTATTCATCCCATACAGTCCAAGAACAAATTTCTCTCCGTTATTTAGCAACTGTTCTTTGATAGCATGACTGTTACTAAAAACCAGGGCCTGACTCTTAGCCTCAGAGGATGACTTTAACATGTCTATTCCCTTTAACTTCCCCAAACCATAAAAAGATGAGGTTGTGTCGCATCCAGTTATTGCGTGTGCAAATAATAAGCCGTCTCGAATGTCATTTAGATTACGTACCAGTCTTTCCACATTATAAATGATAGGGTTATTCTGTCCAGCTTTGGGTTTAAAAAATACAGTTTATTATCAAGAGGAGCCAAAGCTACTAACATAACTAGCAGGTCTGTGTCTGTGCCAACAACAAAGACTTGTGTTTTCGATACACTTTCGCAAAGCCACATCAACAATGTCATAGTCAGCGTCCTCTTCAGCAGTGTGCGTCGTCAGGCCTCGCCTCTGCATCTCCATTGACACTGCATGCAACAATCTTTTTTTATTCTTTTTGTTCCCCAGAAAGTTTTCTTTTAAAGTTGAACATCTCGTAGTCTCGTCAAATTGGATTTCACATGATGTTTTATGAGAAGCTCTTCTAAGTTGCTCTTCATTCTTGATTGTTGGGTGTTCTGGATAGCCGTCAAATACAACTGTCACATTTGTTCCGTATTTCGATACTACAAAGTCACAGTAATTATTTACAATCCCTCCATAGGTAGACTGTTCGGGCCATTTAACATTATGTATCAAGAATCCTCCATCAACAACATAGGACCCATCAGTTGTATCTGCATGGTCATCAATGCCACACTCGAAGATTTTCATTAATGAAGACTTCGTTCCCTTTCTAATTGATACATTATCAAAAATTGCAGGAGGTCTTGAAGCTAACTCAAAGCTCAGATAATGTTTTATTTTAAGCGGACTGTCACATACGCATAGTATTCTATTAAATAGTTGCTGTGAATTAACTGTGACTTCTTGGGACCTAATTTTTACCTTTTTCTGTTTTGCCTGCGTTTTGACCTTGTCTTTCCTTTGTAGGTGAAGTTCACCAAAGTTTTGCCCATTCATTTTCTCCATAGGTGTGAGGCCTACGTCGAATGCTTGATCACAATTGACAGTTTCGTCAGAGACACAACCCGATGCTAATGAAATTAATTCTCCTGATAACTTGGTAAAGGGATTGTGAGCTTTAAGCCACTCTGTAAACTTGCCTAAGTCTATTTCATCTCTTCTTTTTCTTGACTCTCGGATTTCCACATGCTGTTCAGAAAAAACCAGTGAGGTTCCAAGGAACTCTTCTACAGCTTCGTGGACTTTCAAAAAGTAAGGTGTTCCATGTACCCACTTTTGGAGCGTGCTTTCTGTTATGCCTCGCCCATGTGTTAGTCCACCAACAGACTTCATTGGACGCATCAAACTTTGTTCAATGCACATATCTGTCCATGTACCAGACCACAACCTTTCGCCTCGCCTCACAGTAAACATCCCTTTCTTTGTAAACAATTCAAATTCCTTCTCTGTTAGATGTGATTTAATATCAGACATTTTCTGTACATACAGATGTGCTGATTTAGCATAAGGCAAGTGGCCGGCTGCATGGAAAAACTGCACTGGTGATCCAAATAGTGACTAGTAATTTTTTTTATTATCAAAATTACAACAAAACCAACGTGATATTGTGATTTCTCTTGAAATATCATGCATTTTTATACCAAATTTCACAAAAATCGGTCAACTTATAATCATATTTTTTGTATGCTTCTTTCATTAAATGACATTACAGTGTTGATTACTATTAGCGAAAATTACTTGTCGCTATTGGGATCACCAGCTTTTATAAATTATAAATAGCCTCAATAGATACGTGCGGCGTGGCGTCGCCCGCCGATGGCTCGCGCACTCGTCTCGTTTGGCCGTCTCCCTGCCAATGGTTATAGCATAATCCTATACTTGTTTATATTGAAATGTTCAAGAAGACATGCTCTACAATCTTTAAAGAAAGTGTTTTTAATTTTTCCTGCGTTTAAAAAAACTACGACAGAAAAACTGAAAAACCGGTGTAACGATTCGCAAAATTTTATACTTTATCATTAAATTTTGAAGAAAGTATTTGATTTATCGCAACAATGTTAAGAACCTTTATTTTAGACAATTTAATAAAAAATACAACGAGCTATAGATTATCTTAATCGGTTTAACCCTTTCAGATATAGGCGCATTTTAGTAAAACCTTGCAATTCCTGACTTTGAGGGGGGGTGGGGGGGAAAGCACCGGGGGAATTTTAGGGGACTTTTAGGAAAATGTACATCTTTTTGTGTACTAACCAGTGGTATATAGTTTTGCTTGTCACTAATTTGTTCCGACATTGGTCGTTTTTGTGTCTTTATTGACTGGGCTATTGGTGGATAACTGTTTAACAGCTGTTCTCAGCTAGGAATAGTGGAATTGGAACAGCAGAACTGCTGTTCTAGTCGTGTCGTCTGTCACAGTGGTCCGTCAACACAACTAACAGGTTAAGGCGGTAAAGGTTATGTTTCGACCACAGTGCTCGGCTAGATCGTTGAGTTTATGTTGCCAAATAAACACAACGAACGTAAATAGTACGGAAGTTCACAGTGTTGATGTATTTGTGATATAATGTGTGCTGTTGGAGGGCGGGTTAAGTGCTCAGATGGAATTAACCAAACCTACAGTGCAGTGTAGGTTAGGCCAGACGTCTAGACTAGCTAGTGAGGTAGAGTAAACTACTAACGGACGTGTATAGCAGGTTTGGTCAGTAAATATCTAGGCTAGTACTTGTTATAGGCTCACAACAGTAAAAAAAATTGATAGGGTTAGCCGGCAAGCTAGTTAAGCTTAAACCAGACCAGACCTAAGTAGGCTAGGTTGAAAGTTTCCAAAACTTAACCCCCCTTCAAATTTAGCTCGTTACACCTGTAACGATAACATATCAAGCAATGTGATGATTCCATGACAAGCATGACACTCTTGGGTCAAGAACTTAATTACAACAAACGAATTAGCTAGTAATCTTTAAGTCATTAGCGAGGGAGCTAACGTGTGACTAGCGTGACACTCTTGGGTCAAGAACTTAATTACGACAAATGGATTATCTAGTAATCTTTAAGTCATTAGCGAGGGAGCTAAGTGTGACTTGCGTGACACTCATGGGTCAAGAACTTAATTACGACAAATGGATTTGCCAGTAATATTTCAGTCATTAGAGAGGGAGCTAACGAGTAACTAGCGTGACACTCTTGGGTCAAGAACATAATTACGACAAATGGATTAGCCAGTAATCTTTCAGTCATTAGAGAGGGAGCTAACGTGTGACTATCGTGACACTCTTGGGTCAAGAACATAATTACGACAAATGGATTAGCCAGTAATCTTTCAGTCATTAGAGAGGGAACTAACGTGTGACTATCGTGACACTCTTGGGTCAAGAACATAATTACGACAAATGGATTAGCCAGTAATCTTTCAGTCATTAGAGAGGGAACTAACGTGTGACTATCGTGACACTCTTGGGTCAAGAACATAATTACGACAAATGGATTAGCCAGTAATATTTCAGTCATTAGAGAGGGAGCTAACGAGTAACTAGCGTGACACTCTTGGGTTAAGAACTTAATTACGACAAATGGATTAGCCAGTAATCTTTCAGTCATTAGAGAGGGAGCTAACGTGTGACTTGCGTGACACTCTTGGGTCAAGAACATAATTACGACAAATGGATTAGCCAGTAATCTTTCAGTCATTAGAGAGGGAACTAACGTGTGACTAGCATGACAATCTTGGGTCAAGAACTTAATTACGACAAATGTATTAGCGAGTAATCTTTAAGTCATTAGCGAGGGAGCTAACGTGTGACTAGCGTGACACTCTTGGGTCAAGAACATAATTACGACAAATGGATTAGCCAGTAATCTTTCAGTCATTAGAGAGGGAACTAACGCGTAACTCGCATGACAATCTTGGGTCAAGAACTTAATTACGACAAATGGATTAGCCAGTAATCTTTAAGTCATTAGTGAGGGAGCTAACGCGTGACTAGCATGACACTCGTGAACCGACAGCTTAATTATTTGAAAAGGTTTACCGATAAGGTTCCATGATGTAACCATAAACTGTCTTCGTGTCTACGTCTCATAAATATCAGTCTATGACGCGTTGTAAAGGTTGATTAGTAAGATTTAAAAGTGCACATTTAGACTTACGTAACTGTTTCATATATTATACTTAGCATGATAAGAAGTTATTTAAAATAAAAAAATTAATAAATAAAGAAGTAAGAACTATATTAGTATTCTTATGTATGGACTTAACTACATGGGATATAGTGAAGTTATTTATCATATTAGTCTAATTATTGTTGAAACTAATCTCCCTACTTAGCAATAAAAAATTTTGATAAATACAGTAATACTATAACATGGTAGACATTAACGTATCGAAAAAAGGGGAATAATCAGAAATATATTTGACTAGTGTTTCTTAAAAATTATACCAATCCACAATTGGTGAAACATTTCATTCCGTATAGAAAGGTTTACTAGTAATTACAATGAATTATTCCTATTTACATAACATTAACGTTTTCAATGGTTTATGATCAATAATAGCTGATAAATAAAAAATAATTTCATATACTGAGGTAAACAATATTTTAAGAAGTGTTAAAGAGTTTGCATGATATCAACCATTTAGTGTTTAAAATCAAGAGATTTAAATATGTTCACTAAAACTTAGGAGAATGTTTAGAAAAATATAAAAGGGTGAACATAAATTAAAAGAATAAAATAATATTAAAATCATGGATATTTTTTAGTAAATGCAGGGAATTGTGGTGATTTTGGAAGTATGGAAGACAAAAAACATAATGAAATGACCTGAATACCACTTCATATAGTTCGATTCACGTTTGCTTTGGGTGTTGAAAGTAGGTTGAACAGCCCGCAGCAGGGTTTGGTGCGGTGCCAAGTGAATATAAAACATAGAAGCCAGACTCAGTTAAACCTTAAAAGTGTTTCATGAATGTTCCTTACTGACTTATCCAAAAAGTTTTAATAGACGCTATTATAATATAAATACACGTATATTAAGAAATTGAAGAAAGTAATTGTTTTTAATATTTGTTTTTAGAAACAACCGGATTTTTTAAAAGTGCATTCAAACAGATTCTAATCATACAAAACCAAACTATCTTAGATCACATACTGTTTAGAATGCCTGACTTTAACGTATCCATTCAAATAATTTTTGAATAAGAGAAAGAAAGATATTTTTGTACAATAGGAAAAAATCAATTTTGATTGTTAGAAAAAAGTATTAATATTGCTTGTTTACACTTTAGTATTTAAAAGCTCATAAGACAAGAAAGGAACTTACCTTAATATAAAAATATTCTGTGTTAGGCCTTCGATAGGCCATGTGTAAGAGAGCGGTCTATAATAAACAGATGTATAAAATGCAGTAGGTTGTTGCAACAATGGGTATTGTCAGTTATTTATCATTAAAATAAAAATAACACCAGACAGTCAAGTCATTTTGCAGACAGTATTATTTATTTTTTAACATTTAAAATATAATATTTCTCCTTTTAAATGATAAGAGGCAATTTTAATCTATGAGTTTTACCAATATAGTCAATAAGCATTAATTTTAGAAAACACTATCTGAAAATTCATTGAAAGATTAAAAAGTAAATACGTGGAATTAGTTGATAAAAATCTAGAATTTAATCCCTAAGGAAATTATATTATTTCTCTTTACTTTTATGTTTCCTATCAGCCCAGATATAGTGGAGAGTTTTGATAATTATTTTTGTGCTTTTCAACTCAGTTCGTCTGACCGAATTCAGCAAAATGAATTAAATACTGGAAAATCTATGTTGTGAGACTCATACCCAACCAAAACTGGAAGTTGTGCCGTAATAGGGGATGGCCTAAGACCAAACAAGCGGTAGGATCACGGGTGTAGTCGGAGGGTTAAATCACAACTCGGCAGCTGAGAAAAAACGATTTATTACAAAAGAAATAAGTTATTTTTGGCAGAAGGCCACAATATTAAAAACACTAAAAATAAACAAGAAACACATTTATAAACAATTAAGTACAAATTATACACAAAATTAGTGAAAACTACAAATACCAAAAACGACATTACAGACGTGCCTATCTGCAGAATTACTAGAAAGACAATATTTAAGAGAATTTATAATGAAAAATGTTGAAATTTGAAGAAAACCAAATAACCGACAATTTAGCCCACATCCCCCCAACGAGGCCAGGGAGTCAGCTGGAATCCCTGGGTAGCTCCGAATTGAAGGAAAGTAAACACGTTATTAAATAACCCCCTTTTGGTGAAATGATAAATAAAACTAAGCAACAAAAAAGAAAATATAGCACGGTACCGTTTTATTATGAAATATTCAACAAGAAACGCTACACCGTAAAATAGATACACAAACAAACTTAATAACTAGGCCTAAACATAAAAAATAACTACTTATATATAAATCATTTCTAACAAATAAATAAACCTCAAAACATTAACAACCATAAAATCTCAACAAATTTAACAAGAAGCAATCTTAACAATAATAGGCTACATTTAAAAAAATTGTATAACATTTGTTTGTTTAAGAAAAATATATAGCAAACAAACTATTTAATGACTGTGTTAAATATAAAGTTTATAAACATTCTTGCTTGGCACTTTTATTTTTCTTGCCTAGGCCTATAATAGCCTAGGCCTATTATTAAAAAGTTCCGCCCAACAGAAAAAGGTTCATCCTTCAGCTTAGCCGCCGGGAATAAAATGGAACGCACTGATCTGAGGATAGAAGGCTTCCATAAGCTGAAGGCAGGGTAGCGGAGGCGCAAATTGGCTCTATAACATGGTCCCCTGGTCAGGCTAGCACAGTAGAGATGGCAGAAGATCGGCCGGGTGGCAGACTGAGCATCACACGTCCAACTCAAGGACCCTGGAGTTAATTGTCTTAATGTCCAAACATCGTGAAGTTAACAGGAAGGAGGCGAAAAAATACAAAACCCAGGTGAACCTGTGAACCGAAAGCCGGAACCACAGAACAGACCAAGGTCTCAGCCAACGGCCACGAAAGTAACAAGTAACAGTAATGATCTCAGGCAGCCTGGCAAACCAAAACGAAAAGAAAAAAAAAATCTATTTGTGAAACAACCCGATACATTTGGTGCCTACATTTTTATTCTCTGTTAATGAGCTAATTACTTCCTGATTGGGCCGCTAGTTTGCAGAATTAGCGACTGACTTTCGTATCATGTAAATAATAATGAATGCAACAAATAAATAGGAACGTTAATTGGTCAAAATAAAGTACAGTTAAATGTAGTAAGAAGAATTACGCTTACTATATTTTATACTACTTTATACTACAATAAACGTTTGTCTCATATGATCATTTTCATGAAATACTGCAGGTAGTAATTTTATAAAAAAATAAATAAATAAGTTGGTTTAAGATCAACTTAGTAATCTGGCCTCAACACCTGGATTATTAATAATTAAACTTAGCTTCAAAAAGTTTTTCAATTATTTTAATATTTATTTGATTGTACCATAAATGAAAATATTTATTTGACAACCCAGAGATTGTAAATCAAAAGGGCTGGGTAAAATATAATACAATAAAATAAAAATATTAGCATAGTAGAAAATGGGTACGTAACCTGTAACGTAGTTAATTCATGTAGTTTACGTTTTATGTAATCGAGTTGGCACACACTCGGTTGTCATTTTCAATATCTTTGAATAATTATTAATAATAAAATTAACATAAAAAAGTATATAAATACACGACATTATTTATATAAACACGAAAAGATAAAAAAGCTTAGACTAACTGTTGATTGTTTTATATCTTGACTCATCTCTACTCGGCCTTAACTATTGTTCTCACGCCAGCTTTTTATTTCCTAAGTTGGTTGTTCAATGTGATTAAGTATTTTATAGGACGACAATTTAAATTTTGTTTTTAAGATGTCTTCTGAAGATGTTTTAGATTATTTATAAGGTTCAAAAACGTCAACGTACTCATGATTGAGAATTTTCAACAATTATGTAAACGATTTAAGTCATCTTCTTTAGGGTTTAAGGATCGGTGTTAAGCTTCTGTTATTATTTAGTAGATGATACTTACGTTTTGCTGTAAATTCTTAATTAGTTTGTCCTGTATGCATTTATTATTGTCTGAGCGTCTTAGTCTAAACACTACTGATCAATTCAACAGGAACGCATCTTACTCATATTTTTAATCAAGCCTTATTTTATTTGAAAGTATAATAGTTCTCATATATTAAGTAAACACCTAAATGTAAGAATGAAAAACTGTATAACTATTTTGTGAGTAACTAAGGTTACTCACGAACCTTAGTTACAGTCGGAGCTGTACAGTCGGTTGTACGGTCGGAGATGTACAGTTAGAGCTGTACAGTCGGAGCTGTACAGTCAAAGCTGTACAGTCGGAGCTGTACATTCGAAGCTGTACAGTTTGTTGTACAGTTGGAGCTGTATAGTTCGTTGTACAGTCAGAGCAGTACAGTCAGTTGTACAGTCGGAGCTGTACCGTCAGTAGTACAGTCGGAAGTGGACAGTCGGTTGTACAGTCGAAGCTGTACAGTCGGTTGTACAGTCGGAACTGAACAGTCAGTTGTACAGTCAGAGCTGTACAGTCGGTTGTACATTCGGAGCTGTAAAGTCGGTTGTACAGTCGGAAGTAGACAGTCAGTTGTACAGTCGGAGCTGTTCAGTCGGAGCTGTACAGTCGGAGCTGTACAGGCGGTTGTACAGTCGGAGTTGTACAGTCAGTTGTACAGTCAGATATGTACAGTCGGTTGTACAGTCGGTTGTACAGTCTGAGATGTATAGTCGGAGCTGTATAGTCGGAGCTAAGTTTGTAAAGTTGTACATGTAAAGTGAACTAAGTTTACTCATTGGCTCGATTACAACTCCATTCATCACAATGTAAATCACAAACTCCGTCTCTCCCTTATGATCGATGTCAGCATGTCAGTTTGCCGTTGACATTGTACAATACATCTACAGGCATTTCCCTCTAGTAGTAATATGTAGCTTACATTATTTAAGCATTTATGTTTCGAATGAACTTAAACTATTCATAAGTATATTACAAAATACATTACGCTGTCATGTAATTTTCTTGTTATCATTATTACAAAGTCAAATAAATGCTCATGTTTGTTAAATTAGAATCTTAGTTTAAGATTTACATTTATTTAAATAACAACAATGTTATTTGAAATATAGTTTTCATATAAATAAGAAGAAATAAAATTACTGAATATCAGTTCATACATGTGACTATAATCATATACGTATTACACGCAGTAAATGCGTGTATATATAATTATTAGAAAATATATGTAGAAAATTTGTATTATTCTTTTGATTAGGAACTTAAATTAAATACTTTGGTATCATTTAAGTATCACTGAATAAATATACGACATCAATGTTTTCTTAAAGATTAGTTTTTTAAACAATCAATTGTATTTCTTAAATTAATGATGGGTAAAAAGTTAAAATTCATCCCCACAAAATGTCTCTATAACAATATTGTGTGGTACAAAACAAAGCTAATACAGATTTGAAATATGGATACTCAAATTTCAATTTAATTAGTCATATAATCACAACTTTCGGTGGGTTCCTCCACTGATCCACCCACACACGCCTTCAATTAAGTAGAAACTAAAAAGGTAATACCAAACATTTGTTTGTCTAGTATAAATGTCAGCGATATTAGAAAAACTAAACAGTTCAGGCAGGTAATATACTGAACAACGTTGGGGGAAACTGTGATAAATTTGACAAGGTTTTGCTCGCAGTACGACAACGCAAGGGCGTGGTATGAATCATAACTCTAACATCAGACACCTTAGTTCTAACTGAGACTCTTGATATTGGTATGAATAAAGGTGCAGGGTGTTTCTTTTAAAACGAAACCATTGTTTTTAAATAAAAGTTTGAAACGTAACATATATCTTTAACACATTTTATTATTATTAACATTTATTACTACTATTAACATGATTATAATGACTTTAATTTAATGATTTTAATGGGTTTCGTATTCAAAAAAACCACCATTAGCATATATACAAAGTGCTGCCCTCTTTAGTAAATTTCTTGAAACTTTTTCCAAAGTTTGCTCAAAACGATGTTTCTAACCTCAACTTAATGACATTGCTAGATACCCAAAAAGTGAACAACAATGCAACAATGTAAATCAGGTGATAGCCAAGGAAGAAGAAGAAGAACCAGGGCTACCAACTTATAAATTTGTAATGATCTTAAACCTCCATTATCTGTACTTATAAATAGGTGTGCGTTTTAAAAGAAACAACCTGTATAATAGATTGTGTGAATCAGAGGTAACTAGCTAATAGCAAGGCAATTAAATAACAAGGTAAATAATAATTTTTTATTTAAGCTGACGTAACTAGTAAAACAACACTTTTTTGGAAATAAATTGATTTTAATTTACATTTACTTTAACGGTCAATCTGTAACACAATGACGCATTAGTAAAATGGAATCATATTAATATTGTATGGATTAATATTGTAAATCCTGAAAGATAAATATTGCAAGGATTACATAAAATGGATGACAGTTACCTGCATAGTTAATACTCAATTATTCTTGGATTTAGTCCCTATATAAAAACGTCATAATGCATTTTATGCTAAAATATTATAACGCCTCTTTGTTGACATAACTATTTTTAATGCTCTGAAAGCCAGTGATATTTTTCTGTTAAAACAAGGAACAATAGGTCCACATAACGTAAAAAAATCCCTGTAGACACTAGAACACCAATTTAACCACTGAATAACCTCCCATAACTTCAATATAGAAATATTTATTGTTGAATCATCTTCAACAGTTCTTCTTAATTAAACAAATCATGATTTGAATTGTAGCTTTTAAAAATTCAAATAGCTCTTGGGCGAGGCCTTTCGATGTCAAAAACAACAATTCAGAAAAATAAATAAAAAAATACGCAACGCTAATAAATATTTATATATTGTTTTGAAAAACATTATTTTATGTTTATAATGATACAGTAAATATCTAATCAGTAAGACCAAAGGTTTTAAAATTTGTATAGGGGAAGTTTAAAACAGTCCAGGCTTATTCAGAAGGAGGTTTTCACTTGTTTTAATTTCAGTGGTTCTTAAGTATCTTCTAATCATGGTCATTTACTGCTTTTACCAAATTTATTTATGAAAAAATGTGATTTGTTTAAGCATGTTAAGAAATTTCTAATTTTCTGGGTCTGTTGTATTTAAAATTGTTTAAGTGTTCTTGTAATCTAGTTTACCATATGTTTTGTGCGTAAATTCTCATAATAAACAAAATGTGTATTTTACATATCATAGATTTTTCTTCTTACATTTTTTCAGACGTGAATAACACATTTCAGTTTCGTTTTTGAAAAAAGTAATGTTAATTTTTTTATTTGTTTGGAAGACTTTTGTGTGATTTTACTATGATAGTTGAATGCTATGGATTTCCGAATTTATTTTTGGGAAAATGTCTTTCTTAGTATTCTCTGAATATATTTTTAATCTTACTAATCATTTGGGAAATTAAATGTTGCTTTATGATCCATTATTTATGCTTAATGCTTTTAATCCATTAAAGTTTGCTTTACGATTAATTGTTCATGTTATTAAATTAATTAGTTTTTCAATTAGTTGAGTGATAAACAATAAACTAATTATGATGTTGAAAACGGTTATTTATTTAGGAATGAGAAGAGAATGAATCTGTAATAGTTTGTTGGTTTTGAAATATGTTAAAATATGGAAATATTCACGATTTTATATAAGTTGGGTTTTTGTATGACGATGTTGTATTTGATAACAGAAGTCCTAATGTAATAAAATATGACATTTTTGAAATTTCAAAGGGCAATCAATTTCAAATTATATTTGTATTTAGATCTATTTGTGAAACTATTAAAAGTACACTATGTAAATATGTAGTGAATAATTTACAATGGTTACATTTACGAAATGACAAATTAAAGTGAGTATTGAAACCGTATGTAAATGTATGACCTAAATAACCCTCGGTTAGTTCAGCCATGGCTTGCTAATGATGCAGGACACTAAATAAAGAAAATTGTACTCAAGCACTTGATAAAGTTACACAGATAATTTTGTTAAGGAATGACAAGAATAGTCTGTTATTTTCCTATGGACAATTAATACGGCGCGTTTGACTATGTGCCCTTAACAATAATGAAATCCCATAGAGGAACCTTGAGCATTGTTGTTCTCAGCATTACATTGTCAGTTTCCTCAATCTTGTACCATGTGACCATGTGACCTTAAAAATAATGAAATCCCGTGGAGGAACCTTGTTCATTGTTGTTCTCAGCACTACACTCTTAGTTTCCTCAATATTGTATTAAAGAGGAGACGAGAAGTTTGACCATGTACCCTTAATAATAATGAAGTCCCGTAGAGGAACCCTGGTCATTGTTGTTCTCAGCATCACATTCTTAGTTTCCTGAATATTGTACTAAAGATGAGACGGGAAGTTTGACCATGTGACCTTAACAATAATGAAGTCCCGTAGAGGAATCCTGGTCATTGTTGTTCTCAGCATCACATTGTTAGTTTCCTGAATATTGTACTAAGGAGGAGACGGCAAGTTTGACCAAGGGCCCTTAACAATAATGAAGTCCCGTAGAGGAACCCTGGTCATTGTTGTTCTCAGCATCACATTGTTAGTTTACTGAACATTGTACTAAAGAGGAGACGGCAAGTTTGACCATGTGCCCTTAACAATAATGAAGTCCCGTAGAGGAACCCTGGTCATTGTTGTTCTCAGCATCACATTGTTAGTTTCCTGAATATTGTACTAAAGAGGAGACGGGAAGTTTGACCATGTGCCCTTAACAATAATGAAGTCCCGTAGAGGAACCCTGGTCATTGTTGTTCTCAGCATCACATTGTTAGTTTCCTGAATATTGTACTAAAGAGGAGACGGGAAGTTTGACCATGCGCCCTTAGCAATAATAAAGTCCCGGAGAGGATCCTTGTTCATTGTTGTTCTCAGCATCACATTGTTAGTTTCCTGAATATTGTACTAAAGAGGAGACGGCAAGTTTGACCATGTGCCCTTAACAATAATGAAGTCCCGTAGAGGAACCCTGGTCATTGTTGTTCTCAGCATCACATTGTTAGTTTACTGAACATTGTACTAAAGAGGAGACGGCAAGTTTGACCATGTGCCCTTAACAATAATGAAGTCCCGTAGAGGAACCCTGGTCATTGTTGTTCTCAGCATCACATTGTTAGTTTCCTGAATATTGTACTAAAGAGGAGACGGGAAGTTTGACCATGTGCCCTTAATAATAATGAAGTCCCGTAGAGGAACCCTGGTCATTGTTGTTCTCAGCATCACATTGTTAGTTTCCTGAATATTGTACTAAAGAGGAGACGGGAAGTTTGACCATGCGCCCTTAGCAATAATGAAGTCCCGGAGAGGATCCTTGTTCATTGTTGTTCTCAGCATCACATTGTTAGTTTCCTGAATATTGTACTAAAGAGGAGACGGCAAGTTTGACCATGTGCCCTTAACAATAATGAAGTCCCGTAGAGGAACCCTGGTCATTGTTGTTCTCAGCATCACATTGTTAGTTTACTGAACATTGTACTAAAGAGGAGACGGCAAGTTTGACCATGTGCCCTTAACAATAATAAAGTCCCGTAGAGGAACCCTGGTCATTGTTGTTCTCAGCATCACATTGTTAGTTTCCTGAATATTGTACTAAAGAGGAGACGGAAAGTTTGACCATGTGACCTTAACAATAATGAAGTCCCGTAGAGGAACCCTGGTCATTGTTGTTCTCAGCATCACATTGTTAGTTTCCTGAATATTGTACTAAAGAGGAGACGGAAAGTTTGACCATGCGCCCTTAGCAATAATGAAGTCCCGGAGAGGATCCTTGTTCATTGCTGTTCCTTCTTACTTTGTTTATATTGCAGTTATATTTTCTTTGTTATTCTTTATATTTGGTCTAGTTCCAGAAGTAGATTTATTTTTACGTTTGGTTTATTTTGTGTCATTGAATACAAAAATAAAGTTCTTAAAATATGGTTGAATGAAAAAATTCCGAATAAGATATATTTTATAGTATTAATAAAAATATATATTGAAAAAAATTATAAAATGTTATCAAAGAGGGTCTTTATTCAAACGTATTTGAATCGGAGTTCAAGAAATATTTTTATGCAAATTATATTGTAAGTTCTTATTCGTTAAATATTTCAACACAGTACGTTGTTATTTATTTATTTTTTTAATCCATGTATGCTAGTGGCATATTTTACTTATATGTTATCAATAGACAAAGGTTAGAACCCTTAAGCAAATATTAAGTATACCTCCCAGGAGGAGCAATGGATTTTGCTTCATTGTAATAAATACTATCACTATTATAAATATAGTGAGCATAATAAGCGTATTATGTGCTTAACCTTATAGTAAATTGATATACTTAATATAATATGCTTAATAGCACGCATATTTTTAATGCTCTAATGGATACTCTCAAAGTTTACGGAACACACGTATCTAATCACTTATTATCTCCGCTAGCAGAAGTCTGCAGTCTGCGGTATGGTGCATTTGCTGCTCTCTGGTGACCGTGGAGTAATGGCGGTGAAGCTTTTAGTGTATGACAGCCCACGTAATAACACACACTGTCGTATACACAACGTAGTAAATAACTTTACTGGCCTGCGATAATTTCAAAGGGACCAAATATTAAATGCTCATTGATATAAAATAAATAATCGTAACTCCTCTAAATTCTTAATCACTATAATAATATTTATACCGTTTCGCAAAATATTATGTCTAAGATACAAATTTGAGAAAGTAAATACTTTATTTTATTCTTTTAACACTCTCACATTAACAAACTGATTCCTCGACAGACGTTAGTGAAAAAAACCTCCAGAAGAGTTTATTGTTAACTTTTATTCATGTATTTCTTGTTTTAAATCAGTACATTTGTAAAACATAACTCCTTCCAAATGTATTCTTTACGGGTTTCTTAACACCCGCAACAAACAAACAATTCAAATAATTTAAACGTTCAAGATAATTAGATTTAAGTGAACTTAAAAATGCTTAATAGAACAATAGCAACTGAAATTTGAAGTTCCATATGGTCCGGGAACAAATAAGAGTAAAGGAAATTGAAACAGTTTAAAGTTTTTTTTACTTAATTGTACACTAAAAAATATAAAATATTTAAAATAAAACAAATAGCTATTAAGTTTACCTGACAGATGGACGAGAGTCCTGTATGTTGCCTCGACAAATAAACGATCCTAAGGCTACATCCACAATATGAAGGTAAGTCTAGTTGATCTTCCTCCTATGTAAAACTAAGAAAAACAAGTATATAAACATAAATTTGAAGGGCGTAATGCCGTCGTAAATAATCTTAGGCCTGAAATTGGCAACTAAGAGGCTAGCGTACATAAAACCTGAAATTGGGAACTAAGAGGCTAGAGTACATAAAACCTGAAATTGGGAACTAAGAGGCTAGCGTACATAAAACCTGAAATTGGGAACTAAGAGGCTAGCGTACATAAAACCTGAAATTGGAATTTAAGAAGCTAGCGTACATAAAACCTGAAATTGGAAACTAAGAGGCTAGCGTACATAAAATCTTAAATTGGAAACTAAGAAGCTAGCGTACATAAAACCTGAAATTAGAAACTAAGAAGCTAGAGTACATAAAACCTGAAATTGGAAACTAGGAGGCTAGCGTACATAAAACCTGAAATTGGAAACTAAGAGGCTAGCGTACATAAAACCTGAAATTGGAAACTAAGAAGCTAGAGTACATAAAATCTTAAATTGGAAACTAAGAAGCTAGAGTACATAAAACCTAAAATTGGAAACTAAGAGGCTAGCGTACATAAAACCTGAAATTGGAAACTAAGAGGCTAGCGTACATAAAATCTTAAATTGGAAACTAAGAAGCTAGAGTACATAAAACCTGAAATTGGAAACTAAGAGGCTAGCGTACATAAAACCTGAAATTGGAAACTAAGAGGCTAGCGTACATAAAACCTGAAATTGGAAACTAAGAAGCTAGTGTACATAAAACCTGAAATTGGAAACTAAGAGGCTAGCGTACATAAAATCTTAAATTGCGTCAGCTATTGAGATACGTATGTTAATTTTCAACAACCTTATGTTTATTCAATATTTTTAAATATTGTTAAAAAATTTATATTGAAGAGTTAAAATAACATTCTAAGGGAAGCATTTAGAGGAAAATAATTATTGTACTATACTATGAGTACATGACAATTCAGCAAAGTATCTCAAACCAATGAATTATGCTTACTTTTTCATATTAAAATTATTGTTTTTGTATGTGTAGTAGTTAGTCTCTTTAATTATAACATTGTTCATTTAAAAAGAGATATTGCGAAAATTAAGTGCTGTTTTAAGTTTGAATTTTTATTTTCAATAATAATAAAAGAATACGTATATAAATTCTCCATAGAATATTGAAACTGATTCAAAATCATACAATTGAAGCAGTGTTTTGTTTGTATTCTTTGTTATTTACGTATTTAAATAAACTCATGGAGAACTGACTAACGGTATAGATATGAAGACATGACATTGATAGCAGCTGTAAGCAATACTTATAACTTAGATATAAACTGCTTAAAACGACTCGGGAGAAGAAACTTTAATTTTTAAGTTTGTTTAAGAGTAGGTAGAATTGTTTCCAATGTGTTTTTATATCCCGGTGTGGTTATTATAGGGATTTTTAATGTACACTAGTAATTTTATTTAGAATATTATTAGATCGTTAGATATTTTATTTTAAAATAACTGTTCTACATAATCTACGCAGATTACTACTATAATTAATTATAGTTATTAAAATATAAGAATTGATATTTTATTACTTAAATGAAGTCTTTTAATTAACTGTGTTAAAATGGTTAAATAATTTAGTGATTAATTAAATTTCAAAGTAAAAATTAGTGGTTCGAGAGGTTAAACTAAAATATATTTATTACCAAGAAATTAAAGTCCATTGTTATGCTGTTTATTTATTTATTTTTATTTTCAGTCTATTAAAGTGAAAACAGTAGAATATTCAATGTCTAAAATATTGTTCATCAAATAACTATTTCGTTTTGAAACAAAGGCCTCTATGCTTTGGAAATATTTCAATTATTTATGTCTAAAAATGTAATGATTGGATTAAGTAACTTTATTTTATGTTAAATAAATGATCTCAAATTAAAAAATAAAGTAATGTAATTTGGTATGATTCCATTAAGTTTTTACTTATCAGAAAAATTTATAATGATTAATCGAAAAAATTCTCCTATCTAGGACATTTGAATTTCTTACTTAAAATAGTTTCCCATTTAAGTTATTTTTGTATATCTTGAGTATATTTTGTGGTTCTTAAGTTGTATTTAACGTTCAAGGAACTCTTTAAGAGCTGCTTTTTAACGGTTATAAAAGGGCCAATAGTATGATGTTGCAAGACACCCTATGGAAGTTGACTAAAAAACATAAGGATGGGTATTGAAACTTCAATTCCAAACAACAAATAATGAACATGAATTTTACTCTTACATACTGTAAATAATTAAAGAATCACAAAAAATAGAACTGCAATTCATTATAACTGTATAGATTTATAATGGTTATTTCCAGGTTACTATCCATGTATCGTGACTGGCCAATCCTTATCAGTAATCCTTATCAGGTTACTATCCAGGTATCGTGACTGGCCAATCCTTATCAGTAACTACCCCAGCTCACTCAGCCCAACCCATATCTGATCAATTTTGCTTAGACCACTCTCCGTAGCTAATATATTACTCGGTTACACGTTACTATCGCATGTATTCCTGTAATAGTTTATTTTTGTTGAAATTATGTAATTATTACATGCTCTAACTGGTATTTACAGAGAATGGAAACATTTAAAACAGATTAAATTGTGAAGATTTTCAATTATTATAAATTGCGTAAACTTAACTCAAAAGCCTTATAATGCACGATAACAGTTTTTAATGTAACCTTCTCGTTGTAATTCAAATTATATATTTTTGATATGGACAAAACAAGTACAACAAGTTAAAATATGGCTATTGACTAAGATTTTCAATTTCTAATTAGGGTAGTTTTCAATATATACACTTCCTTTATATATTGAAAACTGAAGGATGTTTATTTGCAAACTTTCTACACTTTTTGCTTCAGTACCGAATAAATTAGCAAAGTTCTGTTTAAAGGACCTTTATCACTTATTGGGGAATCAAAAAGAAAATATTTCCAAAAATAGTTTGCTATCCCTAATCACCACTACCTAAACTCAGTCTTTTCAAAATGCAACCCTTGTAGTGCCTCTAATTCATTTATTTTATATGTACTCGCTATGCATAAAGGTTCACCTTTTGTAAATTTTGGAAGTGAATAAAATTATTATCAATAATGTAAACAGAAAAATGTCAAAATCCTATTCCTGCAATGTTTTATTATTTAATAAGTATTTTAGTTTATTTAGTATATAATATTTGCAGTGTGAAATCAGGAATTGTATATTATATTTAGAATATAAATTAGAAACAAAAATTTAACTCCTAATACACATTTAAGCAATAACATCGACTAAGTTTTATTAAAAATAAAATTATAAACTCTTTCAAAAAGTACAAAGTACTCTAAATATACGAGTACTTGCAGTATTTAGTTTTGAGTAGCAAAATGCTTCCTAGTTTGTAACTAGTGCAAAGCCTTGGAAACATAATAGAAAAATCGACATTTTAAAATTAATATTATAAAACATTAATAGCAGTTAGGGGAAAAAATGATGGGATGGTATACAATTTACTAAAATGATGGGATTGTATACAATTTACTAAAATGATGGGATTGTATACAATTTACTAAAATGATGGGATGGTATACAATTTACTAAAATGATGGGATGGTATACAATTTACTAAAATGATGGGATGGTATACAATTTACTAAAATGATGGGATGGTATACAATTTACTAAAATGATGGGATGGTATACAATTTACTAAAATGATGGGATGGTATACAATTTACTAAAATGATGGGATGGTATACAATTTAATAAAATGATGGGATGGTATACAATTTACTAAAATGATGGGATGGTATACCATTTACTAAAATGATGGGATGGTATACAATTTACTAAAATGATGGGATGGTATACAATTTACTAAAATGATTGGATGGTATACAATTTACTAAAATGATGGGATGGTATACCATTTACTAAAATGATGGGATTGTATACAATTAACTAAAATGTGTCAAACGAAGATATTCTGCTTACTTTTACACATTAAACTATTGTTTTATGTAGGTTTAGTTAGAGTTTTTAATTATAATATTGTTAAAGTTAAAATGGATATTGTAAAAATTAAAAATGCTGTTTACATATTTAATTTTTATTTTCAATATTAGTGAAACAGTGTATATACAACATTAAAAGAATATTCAAAATAACTTACAAATCTTATAATTGAAACAATTTTTTGATCGGATTGTTTACTTTTTAGCATATTTTAATAAACTCACCGAGAACTAATCTAACTAACAGTACAGATCGGCCTATGAAGGTATGAGCGTATTACTAGATAAATGAACTCAACGCTATTAAACGCTATAAACAATACTTCTAACTGAAGTCTAACTGCTTAAATGATTCCAAAGAAGAAACTTTCATTTTAGGTTTGTTTGAGCGTAGGTAGGATCGTTTCCAATTGTTTTTATGTTTGTTTGAGCGTAGGTAGGATCGTTTCCAATTGTTTTTATGTTTGTTTGAGTATAGGCAGGATCATTTCCAATTGCTTTTATGTTTGTTTGAGTATAGGCAGGATCGTTTCCAAATGTTTTTGTTTGTTTGAGCGCAGACAGGATCATTTCCAATTGGTTTTATGTTTGTTTGAGTATAGGCATGATCGTTTCCAATTGTTTTCATGTTTGTTTGAGTATAGGTAGGATCGTTTCCAAATGTTTTTATGTTTGTTTGAGCGCAGGCAGGATCGTTTCCAATTGTTTTTATGTTTGTTTGAGTGTAGGTAGGATCGTTTCCAATTGTTTTTATGTTTGTTTGAGTATAGGCAGGATCATTTCCAATTGCTTTTATGTTTGTTTGAGTATAGGCAGGATCGTTTCCAAATGTTTTTGTTTGTTTGAGCGCAGACAGGATAATTTCCAATTGTTTTTATGTTTGTTTGAGTATAGGCATAATCGTTTCCAATTGTTTTCATGTTTGTTTGAGTATAGGTAGGATCGTTTCCAATTGTTTTTATGTTTGTTTGAGTATAGGCAGGATCGTTTCCAAATGTTTTTGTTTGTTTGAGCGCAGACAGGATCATTTCCAATTGTTTTTATGTTTGTTTGAGTATAGGCATGATCGTTTCCAATTGTTTTCATGTTTGTTTGAGTATAGGTAGGATCATTTCCAATTGTTTTTATGTTTGTTTGAGTATAGGTAGGATCGTTTCCAATTGTTTTTATATTTGTTTGAGTATAGGTAGGATCGTTTCCAATTGTTTTCATGTTTGTTTGAGTATAGGTAGGATCATTTCCAATTGTTTTTATGTTTGTTTGAGTATAGGTAGGATCGTTTCCAATGGTTTTCATGTTTGTTTGAGTATAGGTAGGATCGTTTCCAATTGTTTTTATGTTTGTTTGAGTATAAGCAGGAGCGTTCCAATTGTTTTTATGTCCTGATGCGGTTATTATTGTGATATTATATTTGCCATAGTCTTTTAATTTTTCATTATTAGGTAGGGTTTACATGTAAAATAACTATTCTACATAATCTATGCAGATTTGTACTATAATTAATCATATTTGACATTCTTTGAAACAGTATGAAGTTATTGAACTATACATACAGTATTTAGTTTTAAGTAGTAAAATGTTTTCAGATTTGCCTAGTATGTAGCTACGCAAAGCCTTAGACAAAATTAAATTCGAATGGTTTAGTTTCCTTCCTATAAATTATATTATTATCATTACGTTTATATATTTGAATTTTAACGGAGGAATGCTTAAAGTGAGTGATTCAGTAATGAGTTCAGTAATTGACTCAACTGGAGAAACTAATTCCAAATAAAATGATCATTAGCGAGTTGTTTTTTAGGAAAAAAGGGTCGTTAGTACCCGTAATTATCTGCATCAGAGGTGGACTTGACTCTTAACCGAGTTATCTCGTGATAAAATCCGAGGTAACATCATGTGTGGATATTACCTCTGCAACACAACTGGATTTCAGAGTCATTTACCCAAATGATACTCTCTATTAGATAGTTATACCTATTCAAACCACTCAGCCAGTCCACTTAGGAAAAACCTATTAATTATTTTTTTAAAATGAACATTATATGGAGTAGTTAAAATTAAATAACCATGCAGCCTTGCGTTTTAACACATACTACTGTATTAACCGTCTAAATTCCATATTGTTTAACTGTAACTGTTGAGTTAAGTATTTAAAATTTACAACAATAGTAATAGTTATCAATATAACCATTAGGGTTACCTCTATAACAATATTAACAATATATCCAGATATTTTAAACGACGTTTTCAAGATGAAAACGAATGTATGAATAAAAATTAGGTATCACTAACAAATTCTAGGTTTCCGGGGTTCGACCGCGTCAATGGGCTATGTACAAACATGGCCGACGTTTCGGCCACATTACAGTAGGCCATCCTCAGGGCGAGACGATCACAGTCACAGAATTTGACTGGCAGGTACGGTAAAAAAAAATTAGGTAATAAATTAATGTTGAAGTGAGCAAGTTTGTATTCCATTACATAAGGGGCACTTTACAGCTGTTTTTAAATTCTTTAGGTGTTAAACAGTTTGGTAAGTGACATATGATGAGCGTAATGAATTAAGTTTTAAGTGAGCAAGTTTGTATCCATGTTACACAATTGTCTCAAGTTGTTTAGGTGTTAAACAGTTTGGTAAGTGACATATGATGAGCGTAATGAATTAAGTTTTAAGTGAACAAGTTTGTACCCATGTTACACAATTGTCTCAAGTTGTTTAGGTGTTAAACAGTTTGGTAAGTGACATATGATGAGCGTAATGAATTAAGTTTTAAGTGAACAAGTTTGTACCCATGTTACACAATTTTCTCAAGTTGTTTAGGTGTTAAACAGTTTGGTAAGTGACATATGATGAGCGTAGTAAATTCAGTTTTAAGTGAGCAAGTTTGTACCCATGTTACACAATTTTCTCAAGTTGTTTAGGTGTTAAACAGTTTGGTAAGTAACATATGATGAGCGTAATGAATTCAGTTTTAAGTGAGCAAGTTTGTACCCATGTTACACAATTTTCTCAAGTTGTTTAGGTGTTAAACAGTTTGGTAAGTGACATATGATGAGCGTAATGAATTAAGTTTTAAGTGAGCAAGTTTGTACCCATGTTACACAATTGTCTCAAGTTGTTTAGGTGTTAAACAGTTTGGTAAGTGACATATGATGAGCGTAATGAATTAAGTTTTAAGTGAGCAAGTTTGTATCCATGTTACACAATTGTCTCAAGTTGTTTAGGTGTTAAACAGTTTGGTAAGTGACATATGATGAGCGTAATGAATTAAGTTTTAAGTGAACAAGTTTGTACCCATGTTACACAATTGTCTCAAGTTGTTTAGGTGTTAAACAGTTTGGTAAGTGACATGTGATGAGCGTAATGAATTAAGTTTTAAGTGAACAAGTTTGTACCCATGTTACACAATTTTCTCAAGTTGTTTAGGTGTTAAACAGTTTGGTAAGTGACATATGATGAGCGTAATGAATTCAGTTTTAAGTGAGCAAGTTCGTACCCATGTTACACAATTGTCTCAAATTCTTTAGGTGTTAAACAGTTTGGTAAGTGACATATGATGAGCGTAATGAATTAAGTTTTAAGTGAGCAAGTTTGTACCCATGTTACACAATTTTCTCAAGTTGCTTAGGTGTTAAACAGTTTGGTAAGTGACATATGATGAGCGTAATGAATTCAGTTTTAAGTGAGCAAGTTTGTACCCATGTTACACAATTGTCTAAAGTTGTTTAGGTGTTAAACAGTTGGGTGAGTGACATAGGTTGAACGTAATGAATTAAGTTTTAACTGAGGAAGTTTGTACTCCATGACACACAAGGGGCAGTTTACAACTGTTGTTCAGGTGTTAAACAGTTGGGTGAGTGACATACGTGGGACGTAATGAATTAAGTTTTAACTGAGAAAGTTTGTACTCCATGACACTCAAGGGGCAGCTTACAACTATTGTCTTCAAGTTTTTTAGGTGTTAAACAGTTGGGTGAGTGACATAGGTAGGCGTAATGAATTAAGTTTTAACTGAGCAAGTTTGTACTCCATGACACACAAGGGGCAGTTTACAACTGTTGTCTTCAAGTTGTTTGGATGTTAAACAGTTGGGTGAGTGACATAGGTTAGACGTAATGAATTAAGTTTTAACTGAGAAAGTTTGTACTCCATGACACACAAGGGTCAGTTTACAACTGTTGTTCAGGTGTTAAACAGTTGGGTGAGTGACATACGTGGGACGTAATGATTAAGTTTTAACTGAGAAAGTTTGTACTCCATGACACACAAGGGGCAGCTTACAACTATTGTCTTCAAGTTGTTTGGATGTTAAACAGTTGGGTGAAATAGGTTGGACGTAATGAATTAAGTTTTAACTGAGCAAAGTTGTACTCCATGACACACAAGGGGCAATTTACAACTGTTGTCTTCAAGTTGTTTTGGTGTTAAACAGTTGGGTGAGTGACATAGGTTAGACGTAATGAATTAAGTTTTAACTGAGCAAGTTTGTACTCCATGACACACAAGGGGCAGTTTACAACTAACTATTGTCTTCAATTTGTTTAGATGTTAAACAGTTGGGTGAGTGACATAGGTTAGACGTAATGAATTAAGTTTTAACTGAGCAAGTTTGTACTCCATGACACACAAGGGGCAGTTTACAACTGTTGTCTTCAAGTTGTTTGGATGTTAAACAGTTGGGTGAGTGACATAGGTTAGGCGTAATGAATTAAGTTTTAACTGAGCAAGTTTGTACTCAATGACACACAAGGGTCAGTTTACAACTGTTGTTCAGGTGTTAAACAGTTCGGTGAGTGACATAGGTTGGACGTAATAAATTAAGTTTTAACTGAGAAAGTTTGTACTTCATGACACACAAGAGGCAGTTTACAACTGTTGTCTTCAAGTTGTTGTCAGCCAACAACAGTTGGGTGAGTGAGATAGGCTGGACGTAATGAATTAAGTTTTAACTAGGCAAGTTTGTATTCCATGACACACAAGGGGCAGTTTACAACTGTTGTCTTCAAGTTGTTTAGGTGTTAAACAGTTAGATGATTGACATAGGTTGGACGTAATGAATTAAGTTTTAACTAGGCAAGTTTGTATTCCATGACACACAAGGGGTAGTTTACAACTGTTGTCTTCAAGTTGTTTAGGCGTTAAACAGTTGGGTGAGTGACATAGGCTGGACGTAATGAATTAAGTTTTAACTAGGCAAGTTTGTATTCCATGACACACAAGGGGACAGTTTACAACTGTTGTCTTCAAGTTGTTTAGGTGTTAAACAGTTAGATGAGTGACATAGGTTGGACGTAATGAATTAAGTTTTAACTAGGCAAGTTTGTATTCCATGACACACAAGGGGCAGTTTACAACTGTTGTCTTCAAGTTGTTGAGGCGTTAAACAGTTGGGTGAGTGACATAGGCTGGACGTAATGAATTAAGTTTTAACTAGGCAAGTTTGTATTCCATGACACACAAGGGGCAGTTCAGAACTGTTGTCTTCAAGTTGTTGTCAGCCAACAACAGTTGGGTGAGTGACATAGGTTGGACGTAATGAATTAAGTTTTAACTAGGCAAGTTTGTATTCCATGACACACAAGGGGCAATTTACAACTGTTGTCTTCAAGTTGTTTAGGCGTTAAACAGTTAGATGAGTGACATAGGTTGGACGTAATGAATTAAGTTTTAACTAGGCAAGTTTGTATTCCATGACACACAAGGGGCAGTTTACAACTGTTGTCTTCAAGTTATTGTCAGCCAACAACAGTTGGGTGAGTGACATAGGCTGGACGTAATGAATTAAGTTTTAACTAGGCAAGTTTGTATTCCATGACACACAAGGGGCAGTTTACAACTGTTGTCTTCAAGTTGTTTAGGCGTTAAACAGTTGGGTGAGTGACATAGGCTGGACGTAATGAATTAAGTTTTAACTAGGCAAGTTTGTATTCCATGACACACAAGGGGCAGTTTACAACTGTTGTCTTCAAGTTGTTTAGGCGTTAAACAGTTGGGTGAGTGACATAGGCTGGACGTAATGAATTAAGTTTTAACTAGGCAAGTTTGTATTCCATGACACACAAGGGACAGTTTACAACTGTTGTCTTCAAGTTGTTTAGGTGTTAAACAGTTAGATGAGTGACATAGGTTGGACGTAATGAATTAAGTTTTAACTAGGCAAGTTTGTATTCCATGACACACAAGGGGCAGTTTACAACTGTTGTCTTCAAGTTGTTGAGGCGTTTAACAGTTGGGTGAGTGACATAGGCTGGACGTAATGAATTAAGTTTTAACTAGGCAAGTTTGTATTCCATGACACACAAGGGGCAGTTTAGAACTGTTGTCTTTAAGTTGTTGTCAGCCAACAACAGTTGGGTGAGTGACATAGGTTGGACGTAATGAATTAAGTTTTAACTAGGCAAGTTTGTATTCCATGACACACAAGAGGCAATTTACAACTGTTGTCTTCAAGTTGTTTAGGCGTTAAACAGTTAGATGAGTGACATAGGTTGGACGTAATGAATTAAGTTTTAACTAGGCAAGTTTGTATTCCATGACACACAAGGGGCAGTTTACAACTGTTGTCTTCAAGTTGTTGTCAGCCAACAACAGTTGGGTGAGTGACATAGGCTTGACGTAATGAATTAAGTTTTAACTAGGCAAGTTTGTATTCCATGACACAACAACAGTTGGGTGAGTGACATAGGCTGGACGTAATGAATTAAGTTTTAACTAGGCAAGTTTGTATTCCATGACACACAAGAAGCAGTTTACAACTGTTGTCTTCAAGTTGTTAAGGCGTTAAACAGTTGGGTGAGTGACATAGGCTGGACGTAATGAATTAAGTTTTAACTAGGCAAGTTTGTATTCCATGACACACAAGGGGCAGTTTACAACTGTTGTCTTCAAGTTGTTGTCAGCCAACAACAGTTGGGTGAGTGACATAGGTTGGACGTAATGAATTAAGTTTTAACTAGGCAAGCTTGTATTCCATGACACACAATGGGCAGTTTACAACTGTTGTCTTCAAGTTGTTGTCAGCCAACAACAGTTGGGTGAGTGACATAGGTTGGACGTAATGAATTAAGTTTTAACTAGGCAAGTTTGTACCCACGTTACACAATTGTCTCAAGTTGGTTTGGTGTTAAACAGTTGGGTGAGTGACATAGGTTGGACGTAATAAATTAAGTTTTAACTGAGAAAGTTTGTACTTCATGACACACAAGGGGCAGTTTATCAACTGTTGTTATCTAGTTGCTTAGGCGTTAAACACTTGGGCGAGTGACATAGGCGGGACGTAATGAATTAAGTTTTAACTGAGAAAGTTTGTACTCCATGACACACAAGGGGCAGTTTACAACTGTTGTCTTCTAGTTGTTTAGGCGTTAAACAGCTGGGCGAGTGACATAGGTGGGACGTAATGAATTAAGTTTTAACTAGGCAAGTTTGTATTCCATGATACACAAAGGGCAGTTTACAACTGTTGTCTTCATGTTGTTTTGGTGTTAAACAGTTGGGTGAGTGACATAGGCGGGACATAATGAATTAAGTTTTAACTAGGCAAGTTTGTATTCCATGACACACAAGGGGCAGTTTACAACTGTTGTCTTCAAGTTGTTTAGGTGTTAAACAGTTGGGTGAGTGACATATGCGGGAAGTAATGAATTAAGTTTTAACTGAGCAAATTTGTACTCCATGACACACACAAGGGGCGGTTTACAAATGTTGTCTTCAAGTTGTTGTCAGCCAACAACAGTTGTGTGAGTGATATACGTGGGACGTAATGAATTAAGTTTTAACTAAGAAAGTTTGTACTCCATGACACACAAGGGGCAGGTTACAAGTGTTGTCTTCAAGTTTTTTAGGTGTTAAACAGTTGAGTGAGTGATATACGTGGGACGTAATGAATTAAGTTTTAACTGAGCAAGGTTGTACTCCATGACACACACAAGGGGCAGTTTACAACTGTTGTCTTCAAGTTGTTGTCAGCCAACAACAGTTGTGTGAGTGATATACGTGGGACGTAATGAATTATGTTTTAACTAAGAAATTTTGTACTCTATGACACACAAGGGGCAGTTTACAAGTGTTGTCTTCAAGATTTTTAGGTGTTAAACAGTTGGGTGAGTGATATACGTGGGACGTAATGAATTAAGTTTTAACTGAGCAAGGTTGTACTCCATGACACACACAAGGGGCAGTTTACAACTGTTGTCTTCAAGTTGTTGTCAGCCAACAACAGTTGGGTGAGTGATATACGTGGGACGTAATGAATTAAGTTTTAACTGAGAAAGTTTGTACGCCATGTCATCTAAAGTGTGGTTTACAACTGTTGTAAATAGGTTTTTGGCATGTGTTGGCCATTATTATTTAAGTTTTAACTGAGCAAGTTTATAGTCCTTGTCAGGCAAAGGTTTATAAGTATTGTAATTAAGCTTTTGTCATATTTTGGCCATAATTAATTAAGATCCCAATTAATTATACCTATTTAAAACATATATGAACTGGCCCTTTTGCGACAGGACTACAAACTTACCCAGTTAAAGCTTAATTCATTGCGTCTAACCAATTTCACTCACCACACGTTTAACTCTTAAACAACTTGACGACTGCAGTGTTGTAAACTAAAAATAGCCGATTATGTTTCGATCATGTAAGAATACTTAATGATATATTACATATATTTAAAATACAGTTTTGCTGCCTATTTTATTTAGTTTTATGATATGATATCAATACAGTTTATTGTTTTTTAAGGCAATAGTATTAATAATAACACGAGGGTTGTATGAGTGGGGATGATCTCTGTAGTCTGGTTACTTACTGGAATTGACTTATCCTCACAAAGCGTTTTATAGTGATGGGCCTATCGCCACGGCAACTAAAAGATCGATAGCGTTCTCAGTGAATCCGAACCACGCACTATTGGTTTAATATTTAGCTAACTAAGAAGTCCGCTACTGAATTTACATAGCTATGAATATATTTAAAGGGTAAAAGAGTATTTATGATGTTCCTCAATTGTTATACAAAATTATTTTGAGTATATGCGCGTGTTTGCATAGTGTATAGTTTAAATTTCTTAGATGACAAAATCTTTCTTAGTTGATTGTTAACTCAGATGAAAATTGCAATCTTAAAGTATTCACATAATTAATTCAAACACGAAAGGTTCAGTGATGGATCTGAAATGAACAATATTGAACAACTATTACGCTTAATTAGGCTTATTTTATTTTTTATTTATTGATAAGACGCCGATCGTCAAGATATGGGCGAATATGGATTTCGAATGAGTGTGATGAGTGCAGATGAGCGAATGTAGTCATTGTTACAAACTAAGGCCGACTATTCCTTAGAAAGTGTCATTAATTAATAGCCCAATGACAAATGAACAGCCGGTGGTTATCAGCTGATCCTTCTCAAAATGTATTGACTCTGATTGGGATCGAACTGAGAACCTTTAGCACATGAAGCTGGGATTGAACCAACTGCGCTACCGACCAATTATGCTTTACATATGCTGACAAATGGGAATGATTGTTTATTTTTCAAAGAAATATATTTGTTATTTCGTCACCTTCTTCAGAATATTGTTTTAAAATATCTAAAGAAAACCATAACCACGGATACCTCTGAAAGTAGTAAAGAAGACAGGAGCCCCTGATGTTGACAAATGATACTAAGAACGAGAGGCAATCTATCAGAATGTAATGTGCTGTATTCTGAGTGACACTTCCCGTACGTACCTGTTACTATTATGTCACATTGTAGAATATTAGCAGTTCCTGATAGATAATAGGTTCTTCTTGAATTAATCTCGAGTAATTGTATAAGTGACAATTACTGTTAATTTGAACACTCTACTTTAACAATAATTCCGTTAAACATCAAATGAATAGGATGATAAATAATAATAAAATCTCATCTAAAACGTAATGTACAGTACTAGAATACTTCTAAATTTTATTTATTAAAAAATTTATTTGAAAAAAACACACACTTTTCACTCCTGTATCTGTGCATTTCGTATACTGTATGGTGGGAATCTGTATTGTTACAGGGGTTACGTTGGAATTCGTATTCAAAGTGTAGGCTTTAAGTACGGTAACAACAATATTGCATAAATCTAAATTAAGATCACTAGAAATAATTGAGTCAGAACATGTGTAGTAGTTAACAAAACTGCTACAAATGTAACGAGGCGTTTTGGTAATAGGTTTAGGCTTGTCACTGTTACTTCCAATTTAGTTACTCGTTTATCATAACAATCCACATACTGTCGGCGAGTCACGAGAAGTCATCTGAACTTCATGCCTCTGTGATATTGAAGGCGCTGATTTCTATTGAAACAGCACAAATAATATAGTGTACATATCATGTTTAGTAATTATGACAGGTACACTACATGACTTGTAGTGTTTCAGCGAAAACCAGTGCCTTCAATATCACAGAGGCGTGAAGTTCAGAGGACTACTCGTGACTCACCGACTTTGCACACAATTCAATTCAAACTATACCATACATAATCAGTTTGGCTACCAGTGATTAAGCAAGATGGATTAAAATCTGCAAATAAAACTATTTGACAGGGTGAGTTACGATCACAAAAATATTTTGATATTTGTAACAATTGAAATCTTTACACATTGAAAGAGACCAAAATCACGACCTACAAGTTGTCTAATAGAAAATATATTTATAAAAAGTCGTCTACATAAAACATTTTGAGTAATAAAAGTAGAAGTACATAACTTTGTATGTTTTCAAGCAACTTATTAAATTGTCAGAATAATTTACCTTCGAAATTTATGTATGAAATCTAATATATTTATCCTTTGAGGAAGACAAAGGTTGTTGGACATTTGCCATCATTACGTGAAAATTACCAACCATGACGTTTCGATTTGGTAAAACCCAAATTTTTTTCAAGTGCTAAAAACTAAATTTGGGTTTTACCGAATCGAAACGTCATGATTGGTAATTTTCACGTAATGATGGCAAATGTCCAACAACCTTTGTCTTCCTCATATGATACTCCATCATTGACAAATTTCAAAAACAAAATATTTATCCTTGTTTAAAACAACATCTGCAATAAACAACATTTCATAAAAGTGTTTTATTATATACAGGTTTTAAAGTTTATAATCAAAGGAGTTTAAGATTACAAATTTGTATTCTTATATCTGATTTTGTTTTAATTTTACTGGTTAGATTCGTTTCCAAAGAATAATTAGACACTGATGTCCCTGTAATGAGAGTGAATATCACACTATTACATGACTAGATGTACAGTGGCATTAATTACATGTCTAGATGTAAAGTGGTAATTAATGAAACCGCGACAAGTCAGTTGTGACATATCGGTAACAGGTATAGACTTGTCACTGTCACTAGAAGTGACAGTGTTTATTTCTACGTGTTAATGTAATTATATCTTTCGTTAATGTAAAGTACTTCTAAATCCGATTTTTAAATTATTTATCGTACTTTTTACAGAGATTTTTTGAGTACTAAAGTTTGATAACAATAATGCTTATCTAGTTTTCGTCTACTTAAATGTAGTTCTAACAGTAAGGATTTGTAGAAAAAATAATATTTTAATGTCATTTTTTTACAAATATCAATTAATATCATGACATATAAACTTATTTTAGTACTATCATTAACTTTTATTTGGTTTAAGAAATCACTTGTGATTTGTATTAGTTAGAACATATAAAAATATCATTTTTTATTTCTGATACTCATTATTAATTTATTACTTACTTTGTTTAGGAAGCGATGTTTCAGCATCAACTATATATCGTTACAAAAAGTGAATTGATTAGATAGCTATGAATGGTATACAACTGTCTTGTATTGCAGTTTGCACGTATGCATGTGCTGGTCATCAACAAACAAACTTGTTTCAAGTAAAGAAAAATAAACAAACGCTTGAGTATTTTCTTTTAAAAGTAACTATACTTTGTTTTGTTTTCAGGTATTTATAGTTGATTATTCATGAAGTCACTTTCTGGATGCTTATGAAAATATGATTTCTTGTTGAAAAAGTTGATTAATATGAATTTATTTTTCTTGAGGAGGTTAATTTTAGCCGTGGAAAACTCATTTTTGCGAAAAATCGGTAAATACTTTTTTGTGATATTGAAAAACCAACTTTTTTAAATCAATATTTTTCATCAATGTTTAATCAAATTACTTTTTTTTATGTTAAAGATGAATATTAATTCATCTTAATGTTTCCAATTAAATTAATGTTTCCAAAAAATAATGGAGATGAATCGAAAAATATCATTTTCTAAAATTTAGAATTTTGTATTTTTTTATACGAATCATCATTTCTTTAAAAAATGTCCAGGATAACAGCTAGAATAAGTTCTCTAACAGAAAATAGAAAATAATAACTGAAAATAACGTTTTCACCTGTTATTTCCGGTGACAGAAGAATAAAAAGTGTTTTCTCAGAAAATACAGACCTGATTCTACCCAAAGTTAAGATTGGCGAAGCGTCTGGAAAATGTTAATACCGTTTATTTGTTAGTTATAATTCAGCCTATGTAATTTTTTGAATTTTGTTGTCAGAAAATATAAAAATCTAGAACATGGAAGTGATTAATTTTTTCTGTCTTCGTCTTATTTTAAATGTTAGTCTATGTTCTTTTTCGTCTTGTCATGGACAAAAGTTTACATTTTTGTTTTAGAATATTTATCCAAGCTTTAAGTTAAGTTCTTATTAAACATAAAACGCTTACAATATTTGCAAAATTTAGAAAATAAACAAAACTAATTGTCTTTTCAATAAGCATCCGAATATGAACACAATGCATCACTGTAAAGACAAACGGTTGAACTACATTATAACAGTGACAACATGTTAACGTCAACACGAGCTTAAGTCAAAATAAACATCAGCCAGTCAACAAGCGTTCATTCACAGTCTGCTTACAAACTGTGTGAGTTAAAACTTTGTTTTTCACGTCACAGATCCCTCTTAATGTTACCTTAGTTATTTGACTTTTACCTTTTGATAATAAAAAGATTAATAATAAACTACAACACGTGCTTGAAAGGTATATTATTGATTGAGAACATGTATTGTAGTTAACGAAACTGTAACTAGCACGCCACAGCGTGTTGGTAATAGGCTTAGGCTTGTCCCTGTTACTCCCAATTTAGTGACTCGTTTAACAGTTTATTTAGTGTTTCCCAATTTTTGTCGGCACTGGTAGCGTAGTGCTGTTACCCGGCAACTTGGGGACAAAGTGTTTGGGAGATTGTAGGCGATAGGTTCCATGTTCTGTTCTCTTAATATCGACACGGCATCCGCTCGATGGTTGACATCAACGTAGACACTAATAGAGAAGTCTGGAGTGTCCGTGTGAATGGTAGTCAAGGTTCAGATGTTGTGTAGGGAAGAGAACTGAATGTCAGACTTGTCAGTTAGCTGAAAATCAGACCAACACCAAGTGGTTCGAATTCCACGTAAAGGTGTAGGTCCCTTAGTTGCCCTGACTATTGGACTCTTAAAAAATAACTCTTTCTTAGGAACAGATGACCTTAGGTAGTACAATGACTACACTCGTTCATATACACTAATAACAATCATTCGCCCATCATATTCGCCCATATCTCTACTATCGGCGTCTTGGAGAATAATAAATAATTTATCACATACCTAAATCTTTATACAGACAATTATATTTGAAACGAAACTATACATAATCAGTTTGAATACCATTATGTAAGCTTAATTTTAAGTAAGATAAATTAAAATCTACAAACAAAAACTATTTGACAGGGAGAGTTTCAATCGAACATTTGTTTTAGAAATTAAAATCCAAATTCCCTACAAGTTTACTACGTGAAAATAAGTGTCTAAAAAAGTCCTGAATTAGCTATTCAATAATAATATACGAGTTGTACAACAGTTTATGTATTTTAAAGCAATTTTTTTAATTTTCATAATATTTTACCTTTTAATTCATTATTATAAAAAGATCCTTGTAAACTTATAATAACAACGATGAGTTTGTAGAAATTACAAACGAATGAAATGACACGCAATTTTTTTATCTATTATTAGGTGCTAATCTTCATGTTTTAGGTGAGCATAAGGGGCGAATAATATCGATGAATGTAGTAATTGTTGCTAGGTAAGGTCAACTGTTAAATGTTCAATAAATTATAATTCCAACAAAACATTTCACCAGCAACACAAGACATTTACATCATCAAGCAACACAACTTTTTTATTGGTTTTTATTGAACATTTAATAATTTGAATATATTTAAGTAACCAATATCAACTCGATCTCAACTTCAGCAAGGTCAAGTGTTCCTTAGAAAGACCCATTGATAAATAAATCAATCAATAGCTAGGTTAGGTAAGAGACCTATAGCTATACGTAGAATTCGATATATGTAGTATTGATCTGATATCCAGCTAGTTCGTAAATCTCCTAATAGGTACTCGGTTCTTATTCCTAGAAAACACCTGGACTCTGACCACCCCCCAACACGGACACTTCAGACATCTCTAGTAGTGTCGGTTACAACCACTGAGTAAGTGCAAAAATGATACACTATTAGTAACAAAATATATTAGATATATCAGTCTCAGCCTAACCACTTAGGATGCCACATCGTAGCATGGGCGAAACGTCTGGAACTGTATATATTGTAAATAGTCCTTTGACGCGGTTGACACCGGAAGAACTAGTTGTTAAGAATTATTATAATTTTCATTTATTATAGGGATAGTACGATATTTTTATATGCACCATCATGTATTTATATTTGATGTGTATAGCGTATGTGTATATGTATATTGTATGTGTATATCGTGTATTTATCGTGTGTGTATTTCAAGCGTATTCATATTTCTGTTATGCGATCTTTCATCCATTTGTCAACGGAATAACAACTAAATAAAATAGTCAATTACATAAATTGGAAAACATTTCCCTTACAAAGACAGGTCATTTTATCTCTGTGGAAAATTCAATTATCTATATCGGTTCAATTATCAATAACCGATAGATTCCCGCTGTGGACCACCGCCGATGTAACCACTGACACAGCAGTTAGAGGGGAACTAGCGAGATTAATGAATAAATACAAGGATCGATACATTTATTGTTAGGGGAACATATGATATTCTTTTATATAATGTATATTGCAAAACAAGTTTGGGTGATTTTTCAAATCTATTTTAAAATCGGAAAAAAGTTAATCAAGTTGATATAAATGTTCATTTGTGTTACTACAGTGAATAAAGTTTGAATACAACTTTTATAAACTAATATGCCTTTTTAATACTCAGTTGATCCAACCTTTCCGTTTTGTTCTAGAATGTCAAATGGGATTTATTGTAGTTGTCTATTTTGATTTCCTCTTATTTATGGTTAGATTTATACATAACATGGATTATTAGATTTCAGTGTCACATTGAATATTAAACATTCCTAGGAAATATATTTTATTATTTGAATCCATAACGATATTCATACTTAAAATTAGTAGCCTACTGTTTACTAACGCACGTATTACAATTTGTATACACTATAAAATGTTGATAGCCATCACGAAAATAACTATAACACTTTTGTTATGTTGAGTTATAATTTAAATTAGAAATATATATTTTATACTTTTAATATAAATTTGTACTATAGTGTAATGTTAAATTCAAAACAATGTCATGTTACATTTACACATAATAAACATAAAGTGAAAATGTTGGTTAAGGTTTGATTATGTATTAAAATTTGATGTTTATGGAAAATATAAGATGAAATTAAACATCATGTCTTACATACAATAGTAAGCGCTGAAGACTTGAATAATAAAAAAATTAAAATATACGATTAGTATCTAGTAAGGTGATTGAGGGAAGTTTCATGCATTATGTGTCAAGTGTGAATTGTTCGTTCTTGAATAATGAATGAATGTTAACTAAATATTTATATCATACAGTATCAGATCATACATTTTTACTATTCTGAAAACATAGTGCTTGATGTAAAAAGTACGATTTAATACAAAAACGAAAAGAAAATAATAAATCTAAATCAAAAGGAAAGTTTTTGAAGAGCTTTTATTGAAAACCTTTTGAGTTCAGTTATTTAATTCTTGTTACAATTCATAAAATTAATAAATATTGTACGACAAAATATTATAATAGAATATTATATAAATTAATATAAATTCTATCGTATAAGCGATTTCATAAAAATTACAACATTTAAATAGAACTCGGTGATAAAATGTTTACCCAATCCCACCCACCTAAAGACGCGACGTTGACTAAACATCCACCCATCTACACATAAAGACAAATAAGAAATAAACCACCACCCACACACATCCAACTTGGTGACGTAGGGGCTCAGTACTTAAGGCTTACCACTGCGGAGTCGGGTCGAACATTCGAATTCCCAACTGAGGTAACGCTAGGTACTTCACTTGTTAAATACACTTGAGGCACAATCCTTGTACAGTTAATCGACCATCTGTAGAAACTTAAACTTTATTGGAACTGTACATAATAATGGAAGTATACTGTAATAGTAATATAAGGTTGGTGCTTTGTAATATTGATGACAAGTTTGTTACGATAAACAAGAGCTTAAAGCCAACAAAAGATCTTGTATGACTCTGCTTTCAAACAACAACAATTAAAACTTGAGGGTTTGGTGTCAGTAATTATGTCACATTTTACTCAGGATCTCCGTTTATATCTCCTTCTGTTGGATCAACTTTCAATATTTTGTTGAGGCTAAATTTGAAGTTTTATAACGATCATCACAACTTTATTTAAGTGAGAATTCCGAGTGTAGAATTCACAAACACAATAATTGAACTAAGTAATAATCTAACCTAACCCCCCCGCCCACCCATACACGTACACTAGTACTAACCCACCCACCCATACACGTATAATGGTACTGTAGCTGACTATGTAATTAATTTGATCATTTTGTATGTTTCAAAATCATTTCTGGCTTTAAAAGGTTTGTTGAAACCCAGTACTGTTTTCGTTGGTTATGCATCAATTTCTTTAGAAAATAACAAAGTAGCAACAATTTGCATGAACAACAATAATAATAAAGCCAATTCTCCTACTCTATGTGGTCTTTTATAAAAACCTATAACTATAGTGAAGGAATCTGTTGGCATCTGTAGAGACAATAACATTTAAGAATTAATGATATTGTTCTTTGCGTACAGTGATTGTGCTGTAAAGAATGGCATAGCTTGCACAGTGCATTAAACGGTAAATGCTTGCTCGAGTATTAATTTATTTCCTGTGCAGTTTGATCGTTGCACCACCTGACTTCAAAGACAACCAAATACACCGAGCAATTGTTTTGTCACACACTTTTATAGAGAAACAGTCAACTTCACTTGCCAATTTAGATGTTACTACAGGCTTGCACCTAAACTTTATTCAATGAGACAAGTACCGACCACTAGCCCAGTTGGGCATTCGAACCTTGGACCATGCACCACAGTTCCAAGTCTCAAACACTAAGCCACCACACGGAAAAAAGGTGTCACAGCAAATTACACACAATCAACTGAATCACAAAAGTATACTAAGGAACAACAAATATGAACTTGCATGAAGGTCTGTAACGTAAAGGAGGGGAAGAAAATTATAGAATAAGAAGAAAAAGAAGAAGAGATAAAATAGTAGCAAGGAATAGTTCTAAACTGATTTATTATGTTCGTACATAACCTTCTTTTTTATTACTATCATACATTTATATTGAACTAACTAATACTATCGAGTTGAAATATACTTAAAAATCTTCAATACAAACGGTAAATTAACAAAATTTACATTGTGTCATTATGGTGGGTATGCATATATTGCCTGCCTTAGTGTTAAGGGACCCTAAACGCAAAAAATGTTTTCTTACGTTTTTGGGATTTTTATTATAAATTAAACCTTAGAATATCCTCTTTCCACTGATATATGACACTATTTTAATAGGGTTAATTATTTGCAAATAAACGAAAAAAATGTTTATTTATAAAGGTTACACATGATTTCGTTTCCATGGAAATGACATTCCTGTTCTCCAACTCATATAGTATAGAGTTTATTTATTGTTTCTAATGGTCACAAGGCTGTGTGTGAAGCAAATCTATATGGTGAAGAGGTGGTAGTAGCAAAGCTTGAGTGTGTAGGCCACGTTCAGAAACGCATGGGGACTAGGCTTCGCACTCTAAAAGCAAAGATGAAAGGGGTAAAGTTATCTGACGGAAAGCCTTTGTCTGGGAAGAACCGTCTTACCGATGCTGGCATTAAAAAAATTCAAACTTTCTTTGGACTGGCCATTAGGAGAAATCCTGCAAATCTAAATGAAATGAAGAAAGCTGTATGGGCAGTCTACCACCATATCCTTTCAAACAATGACAGACCAACTCACCAACTCTGCCCAATAGGGGAATTGTCATGGTGTAAATTTAATAAATCTCGAATCCTAAATGAAGACTATGATCACTTGCATCTACCAGAACCAATCATGCTGGAAATCAAACCCAGACTTACTAAAGAAATGTTTGTCAGGCAAGTCACAGAATCCAAATGAATCACTGAACAATTTGATCTGGACTCGGATTCCCAAACGGACATTTGTAACCCTGCAAATCCTGAAATTTGGAATATGTGAGGCAGTTTTGTCCTTCAATGATGGTTACATGAGTAAATGCAAACTATTAGAGCATTTAGGATTGAAGGTAGGCCAATATTGTATAGAATCCATGAAACGAGAAGACTCTGAACGTATCCGACAATCTGACAAGGCAGCGTTGGAAGTGGAAAAAAAAAATCCGCCAACAAAGAACCCTGGCTAAGAGGAAGCTAGAAGATATGTATGAGGCAGAGATGTGATAAGGCACCCAAATCACCCTTCTTATGGTGCTGGGCTTCACTCATTGTAAGTAAACTTTACTATGTTGGTAATTTTTTAGTTTTTTTGCATTTTCCGAAAGTTGGTTTTTCATTTTTGACAGCAAATATCTTGGTAACCATTTGAGATATCCTTACAAAATTTTCAGGGCTCATACATAGGACCAAATTGTAGGTCCACACACAGGGTTTTTGATTTAATTGTATTACAGACAAAAATAAAAATATTGTTGTATTCAAAATTTTATACTTAGAACTACTATTTTTTTTAAATTATAAATTTTTTTCTTAAAAATAAAACATCCCTTTGTATGGACCTAGATAAAAGGTCACTCTTACAAATAAAAAAATTAGAGGTCTAGGTCACTTTTTTACAGAGATATCTGCTTTATAGCTAACATTACGTTTAAATGGCATTCGGGGTCCCCTTAAATTAAGTATGTTATATTGATTATATATTAAACTATCTGTACCCACCCGTTTCGCCGGTCATAATATTAAGTTTGATTATATAGTCGAAATTCGCAGCAAGCTTTCAGTTTACACTGTATCCAATTTAGAACAGCTGATGTTATGTATAATTTACTACTATACTTAATTATTAACTTAAAAGTTTAGCCTACTAACATTCATTTTATTCAGTTTGTTTTTATTCAACAGCTGTTAATCTATTAAATCAAGCTATAATTATTATTAATATAGCTCCATAAGAATACCATGGACATTTTAGAGACCAGTGGGACGGAGTACTGAAGTCGGAGAGGAAAATCCTTTCTTAGTGAGCCTATCGGGACCAAGATAAACCTATGTACAAAATGTTAAGTTGTTTGGACGTATAGTTTAGGAGAAAAAGTGATGAGTGGTAAATATCTTATAAATATAGATAGATATTTCAATTAAAAATATTCCGATTTAAATCAGTTTGTTCTCTTAGAGAAAACATTTTCAAAGTATAGAGAAATCTGTAAGTCTACTTTTAGAGTGCACAACGTACTATATTTGACTCTGAATCAATAAAATATTGTGTTTCTCACCATGTTTAGCCCAGTTTGTTTTCCTAGTAACAAAGTTTCGTAGTCAAGACAAATCTGAAATTCTACTTGTAGAGGACGCAAAGTACGGTAATTGACTCTGAATCAGTGAAATATCGTATTTCTAGCTATGTTTAGCCATGTCCTATGATCGGGATATACATTTGCTTAAATTAAATTGTTTATTTCTCCATTGAATATAGTATTTTCTCCTAGATAACAAAGTGTCACATTCTAGAAAAATCTGTAAATCTACTCTTAGAGGCCGTAATTAACCAATTTCATTTACAGGCACAAATTGAAAATCTAGCTCTACCTTAGCATGAAGGAGGTGAGATAGAGCAAAAAGTTATAGGGCCAAAGTTGTAGATCGTCTCAAATCAGACACAGAAAATGGTGTTAATTTTGCTGTAGAACCGTTCATTTAGCCGCTACAGTCCAATTAGAGAAACGCTGTTTTTTATATTTAAAATTGTTGGCACTAAAAAGACTGCCATCTTCCATTTACTAAGAATTTTTCAAAATCCCTTCTTATTGCACATCTACAACATAAAACCTTTGACTCTACAACATTTCAGTCCCGTAGACTTAGCACTATTTTAGTTACAGAGATGAGTGAATGAGTCGGTGGTATTTGCCTTTTATAGGTATAGATTAAGTATGCAGTTTGAGGAATTTCTTAAAAATTCATATATATTTCATCACACAAACATATTATGTCATGATTATGGCACTCATATATAACGTACAATTGTATAATATCGGGAATTTGTTGAGGTTACCCTATTACGTAAGGGCGTATAAGTGTACGACCGAACATATTTTTTCCAATCCAATTTAGTTGCTTGTTTTCGATTTGGTTGATTTTCCACTCAAAGAAAATTGGATGTGTGGAATGAATAATGAAATTTGAGCCTTTTGGTATCTTACAATATTCGCACATCACATATAAAAATGCTTCTGTATGACCTATAAACTTTCAAGCAAGCTTGTATTAAATCCAAATAAAACTGTTAATCATGCACGGGAAAACATTTTAATTAAAACTCAGTGGGAATTTTAGCTCTGAAAATTCAATAGTCGATATTGTTTCCATCATCGATAACCGATAGATTCTCGTTGTGGACAACCACCGATGTAACCGACAACCACACTAATTGGAAGGAAAGTCTGCTCTGTAGTTAATTAGGTATAATTAATTAAATTTGTTCATTTAATGTAGGACACACATTTGTAGTGGGAAAAGGTTGTTACTCACAAATTGAAATACAATATATTGAATGTACAGTTGGCCACTGAAGGATATTATTTATACTTAGAATCCCGATGAAATGAAAATTGCTTTATTGCCAACAAAGTGTACAAATGGCGAGGTTTGGATTAGTAATTCCTCTCTCACACCTAACCAACCGATGGTATAAAAGTAAATATTAAGTATTACAGTAGAGTCCCGCTAATCCGAACCTCGGTAATCCGAAAGTCCGCTTAATCCCAAACAGAATTTGTCAAACGATTTTGGAATAATAAAAATGTAGTTTCTGTAAGAACAACAACTTTATAAATCTAAAAATAACAAAACGATATTATTTTATGTACTTAACTGTAAATAAACGTTTCAATTGTTACTTTGGTTTGAAAGAATTCCTTTCCCTCCAAATTACGGCAGTGTCTCTAAAACGTGGTATCTACTGGGGTCGCGTTGGGTTGTTGCTCGTAGATCAAGACGTATCCTATAGCGAGATCAAGACAGCCGCATCGTCTGTGTGTGTTATAACAAAACTGAGATGTTCGACACGAGTTCGAACTTTTGATAAGAGACTATCAGTGGGAATTGGGTACCTGTCTGAGGTAGCGTGAGAGCGCCAGAAATATGCACACGACTTCCATCAGCTGATAACGTGGACTACTCGAATACAACGGCGTCAAGTAGCGCTGGGTCTAGGATCAATTTTCGCTAATGTCTAACTTTTTGTCTTGAAAAACGGAGTTTTATCTTACGTCTCAGATTAGTGTAGTGTTTGATTTAAGGGTTCATTATTACCTTCTTATCATCATAGGCTCTAATTGCGCAAAAAACTGAAGTAATGTACTTAATGTTAGACATATCATGTATGTTATTTTTTTATTAAAAGAGCGTTTTAGGAAAATCCATTTAATCCGAAAATTCGGTAATCCGAAATGGGTTGTTCCAATTATTTCGGTTTACTGGGACTCCACTGTATCAATTAAAAATAGAAGTAAAAAACATTTTATCTCCATAAATAAAAATTACGTTTTATATTAGAACTGTTGATATACCATACACCCTTGAAATGAATTAAAAAGTACTATACCATGGAACATGTGAACTAAACTGTGCATTATACTATATAATATCCTATATATAAAGATAAAACATTTAACTGCTATTAAAACGTTAACTCTCAAAAAGTAGCCTACATGAATTGTGAAGGTTATATTTTATCGTATATTTTGCAACCACTACATGAATTTCGTAATTTGACCATATCATTCGGTAAGGTTATAAATTTTTATTGTTTTTTTTCTATATTTATTTCAAGATTTGACGATTTTCTTACATTTAATACGGTGTACGATCATTGTACAATATGCATTAAATAATACCATCTATATAATAACATTTATAATAAAATGTAGAAGTACATTATAGTGTAAATTATTTTTAAATTTGTTAGCAAGAGACCATTTTTAAATTTTGATTAAAATACATTCTTTAGCAGTCATTTTAAGACTTGAATTCATAATAATCATGTACAAGAAATAAATAGCATATCCAATTACCTTTTTTAGTGTTTCCAAATAAATACTAGCTTAAACAGAATATTTTATGATTAGAAAGTGAAGAAGAAGAAGAAGAAGAAGAAGAAGGAGAAGAAGAACAGACATAAGAAATAACAGAAGAACAATTAATAATTCTTGAGTATGCATTTAACCTTATTTTTTATTGTTATATTAATTTATATTAAACTCATCAAAACAGTTCAATTTAATAATATACCTAGACAAACCTCAAGTTGAATAAATAAATAATATTTTTATTATCTAATTAGGGTAGTTAAAACTTTAAATATCGGCAGTCTTAAAGTTCTTTTATGAAATACTATTCGTTTTACAAATGAATACCCACATATTTCATTAATTAGTTAAAAAAGTATACGTTTTTTAATATGATTTGAAACTATTTCTAAAAAGTAATTAAATTAAAACTTATTTGAATTACTATTAAAATGTTTTATCATAACTTGTTTAAGTAATTTAATCAGATCGGATATTGATAAATAAACTCCTAAATTATAATCAACATATTTTGTGTACGATGTGTAATATTTCCAGAATAGTAACACAACTGATTGTTACCGATTCATACTCGTTTATGATTATCGAGATAATGTTTAGTCAGGTATTTTATATAATTAACAGTATTTTTGTGCCATTTATCATATGAGCATATGCTATTATCAACAAATCAGTTTTGTGTTATGTTTTAATTTGAGTTAGGTACCGGATTAATAATACATTTTAATTAATTAGGTGCTTTACTTGTGTTAATTTATGTCTTCTGTTGTTTACTACGTACATTTTTAAGCTCATAATAGTATGTTTCAAGAGTTTGATTTTCTGTCACCGATATTCCAAGAGGCACTAAATCTACTTTGAACACATTTTATCGGCTATATAATAAATGAATATAGAAACAGATGAATTTACACGTGCTATACGTTTTATAGCAGTTATACATGAGACTATAGATTTAGTATATCATAAGTACGAGAGCCATGTGGGCAGTAAAGGACTGCATTAGGTAATATTTAGGGGATCTTTGCTCCAGATAAGAACCTCATAAAGATTTGATGGTTATTGATTAGTAAATAAAAATTAACTATGATATAAATGGAATAAGTACAACTAGAACCGGAATATTAACAAAAGAATTGTTTACCTATTTAGTGAGTAGAAAAAAATTCATTCATAATTGTTTACACTCAGTATATGTAAATATATTTATACACCACACATTACATTCAGTAACCGTTTTATTATTCAATGGTAGTTTCAAATATGGTCGTAAAGAAACGTTTCTTTACATATGGTCTATCGAAACTATTTGTTAAAATTTTTAAACTGTTCAATATTCATGGCTAAGTTATGGGTAGATATGGGGTTGCAAATTATATAATGAATAAGTACTAATAATACAACTTTTATGTCTAAAAGTACATAGAAATATCGAGTCATGAGGCCATAAGTTAATTACGAATAGTGACTTTGAAGTTGTTGACTGTCGTTAGTAACTGTTACTATTTATCGAATGGTTCAAATCAGGAGATAACTGAAGGAGCACGTGTGTTTTCTGAGATTAAATCAGTACCGTACCAAAAGTCGTAAATCCTGCCTTAGTAGTATTCCAGTCGTAATCGTCTGTCGTAAAGCAAGCCTCTATCTATATCTGCCAGGTGGCCTTTATTACCATTTAATCATAAAATACACCTGGAAACAAAAATACTTTAGGAAAACAGGGTAGTAAAATAACCAAATTATTTACATCGAGAAGTGTTTAGAAGTATTTTGAATATCGTACCATCATAAAACAGAAAACTAATTTTAACCTTAAGAAATGTACGTTGCGTAAAAAAAACTCTTAATGCGAGAATACACATTGTACTACATGTGATGGCGTAACCTACAGAGTATGAATTCATTTATTTTATTTTTATTTTATTTTATTTGAATTATTTGATTCAGTTAAGATACCATTTACACCAAAGCAGTTCATTCCATTATAAAGTTCCCTGTGGAGGTCTTTGAGCTTACTTCATTTTCTTATGGATTAAAAGTTTTAATACTTGCTCATAAATAAAGACGAAAATAAATAAATAATAATAAATAACAATAGTAAAAATTTGCATATGAATAAAAAATGTGTGACTAGACTATGTAAATTGATAACAAACAATAAATAAAAAAGACATACAATTAACAATTCTTCATTGACACAGATGTACGTACGGTTGGGCAAACTGCAGGGATTGCTATAATTCCTAAGTACGCTTAATTCACTAAATTTCAATAAAATCATTATAAAATTAAATACTTATTTCGTGTATAAATTGATTTGTTTAGTGTTTCTTTGTTTTTCGATAATCCCGATTGTTGAGAAATATTTTGTTCTTTTTTTTAATAAATTTAATATATTGAATTATACTAATAATGATAATGAAACTATAGCAACTAAACTGACAAAAATAGGTAAGTCCTTGCAGTCGCAAGTAACCTCAAACAAACACACCAATAGTCCTGCCGGCCACACTATGCAGGAGAAATGCGAACTGACTACTGAAATAGGAATAGAGTAGAACTAAATGCCTTTTTTGTTGTTCTTAGCCTTGTTATCTAAATTACTGGAATGATTTAGATAATATATAATAGTAGCTGATAGTAAAAGTAATATAAAAAGCTAGCATGTGTCCTGTTAAAAGAAGCCAACAAAGTAGGTCTTCAAGTGAATGAAGAAAAGACTAAATATATAAAGATAGGGAGACAGGCAGAGCCAATTAACTCAACACTGTACGTAATGTATTAAGAATTCTTAACCACTGAAGAGTTCAAGTATCTGGGAGGTACTTTGACTAGCCAAAATAAAATGGAAGATGAAACACGAGTTAGAATTAATGCAGCAAATATATTCTACTGGAGTCTCCTAAAGCTATTAAAAAATAAACTACTGAAAAAGATCCACAAAAATAAGAATATATATAGCTGTTGTACTAGCTCTTTTATTGTATGAATATGAAGTGTGAGCTTTAACAATGTGTAACAAAAAAGACTGATTACATTTGAAAAAAAAATGTTAAGAAGAATATATGGATCTACCAAAGAATCAGAATGTAAAAAATGAAGAACAGAATAATTTACAGAAAAAAAAAATACTTTTGTTGCGGTAGTCCAAATACGCTGCCACCACTGCCACTTATTGAGGGGGACAGACCTTAACTTATTTCCTCACAGGTCACGGAAGAAGAGCAATAACAACTGCGGCTTTCAGTAAATGTCCCTTGTATTTATTTTACATGAACCACAATCCATAATAATAGATTCAGTAAATAATGTTAAATTGTAAAACGAACAAAATCCCAACGTCCCGTATCATCTATCTACGGTAACCTAAATATGTCCGATAATCAATATTAGCCAAGAGCCGACCAAGACAGAACTCCGGGAGATCTACCAGAGTTCACCCCTCCTGGCACCGACCAAGGCCGAACTCATACTCATACTCCTCGATATCTGCCAGAGTTCACCCCTCCTGGCACCGACCAAGGCAGAACTCATACTCATACTCCTCGATATCTGCCAGAGGTCACCCCTCCTGGCACCGACCAAGGCAGAACTCATACTCATACTCCTCGATATCTGCCAGAGGTCACCCCTCCTGGCACCGACCAAGGCAGAACTCATACTCATACTCCTCGATATCTGCCAGAGTTCACTAAATCATTAAAGAACTTCGCTGAATAAAAAGTATTATTAATTATTTATTAGTCCGACTGAATGAGGAAGTACCTCGTCACAATTAAGGCGGTGGTTAGGAGCTGAAGAATAAGATGGCTTGGTCATGTGAGGAGAAGGGAAACCAGCAGGAAGGCGACGTCTAGGACGACCAAGAATAAGATGGAATGATCAAGTGGAACAGGATATGAGAAGTCTGGATGAAGACATCGAGATGGCTGAGGATAAAGGACTGTGGAGGAAACATGTTGGCAAGGAAAAAAAAAAAAATAAAAAATAAATAAATAAATAAATAAACAAACTTGGATTTGAGTGGCCACAGGAGTAAGTAATTAGAATATTAATTATAATAATATAATCTTATCTTATAATTGTATACAAATATAATAGTGTCCGTGGGTGTGTTAATCAATCACGCAAAAACTACTGAACCCACTCATCTGAAATGTTTTCATGGGTATTCTTAGGGTCTCTGGTTAACACATATGCCTATCTTTATTTTGAAATTCCATCAGGAAGCAATCTCTGGGGTTCTAAGAAGTATCAATACAACCCCTATGGAAATACCAATTTGACAATAGTTCTTAAGTAAATATCGTAACAGACCTAACCACAACCATGGTAACCAGGAAAGGTGGTAGGTATCACGATTTCTAGGGGTACCAACCACAACGCACTTTTTCACTATATAGATGCCAGTAGGTACATGTTTTGTATTATTGAATGCAATAAGCACAATATAAATCAACGTAAACCCCGCACGAAGGACGAGTACTCTTTTAGTAATCTAATAACATTGTTGTAGAGTTATTTTAATAAACTGTATACCTACCACCTTTACATTTTTTGGAGAAATATAATTATTTTCATGGAAGTAGATTAACATGAAACATTATTCGAAACAATATTTATGTTTAAGTTTGTTTCTCATTCCATTTAGTGTTTGTTCAGTAAATTATGGGCTTCATACTGGTCCCAGTATGAAATAAATTTGTTAGAAAACTATAAAATAACAAGGGTTATTTAAAGATGAACATTTTATATCAATGGAAAAAACCAAAACCAAATTTATATTTTCAATGCCGTCGTATTATAGCTGTTGGTAATATGTGTGTTTAGCATGCATAGTTAAATAATAAAATTTCAAGTATAATAAAACATCCTTGTCTATGTAATAGAGTTCCTCTAAGAAAAAGATTTTGTAACAAGAAAATATTTTTATAAATTAAAATCACTCAAACAAAGAGGAAATGTTTGAGTAAGGAGCTTGGAAAAAGAAAGGAGTTACATTTAAAGCAGATACATCTTACGAAGACTCAAGTAACTCCCTCACACAGATCTTGAAGCTAATTACATTCTTTCCAGGACTTTCCCGTGGCTTTGTGGCTTCACGCAATGAACGACTAAAAGGCTCCAATTTTACCTACAACCACGTTACCCACTGCTGAAACACGTTATCAAGACAAGGATCTCTTTTACACAGACTTGGCACTAATTACATTCGTCTGAGGACTTCCTTGCGGCTCTGCGGCCTCACGCAATGAAAGACTGAGAGGCTCCGAGTTTACGTACAACCACGTTACCCTCTGCTGAAACAAGTTATCAAGACAAGGATCTCTTTTACACGGACTTGGCACTAACTACATTCGTCTGAGGACTTCCCTGCGGCTCTGTGGCCTCACACATGAAGTCTCCAACGCATGAAGTCTTCAAGACATGAACAACTGAGAGTCTCCAAGTTTAACGTTTCCCCCTGCTGAACCAAGTTATCAAGACACAAGGATCTCTTTTACACAGACCTGGCACTAATTACATTCGTCTGAGGACTTCCCTACGGCTCTGTGGCCTCACGCAGTGAACAAATGAGAGTCTCCAAGTTTATCTACAACCACGTTACCCACTGCTAAAACAAGTTATCAAGACACAAGGATCTCTTTTACACAGACCTGGCACTAATTACATTCGTCTGAGGACTTCCCTATGGCTCTGTGGCCTCACGCAGTGAAAAAATGAGAGTCTCCAAGTTTATCTACAACCACGTTACCCACTGCTAAAACAAGTTATCAAGACACAAGGATCTCTTTTACACAGACCTGGCACTAATTACATTCGTCTGAGGACACCCCTGCGGCTCTGTGGCATCACGCAATGAACAAATGAGAGTCTCCAAGTTTATCTACAACCACGTTACCCACTGCTAAAACAAGTTATCAGACACAAGGATCTCTTTTACACAGACGGCACTAATTACATTCGTCTGAGGACTTCCCTACGGCTCTGTGGCCTCACGCAATGATCAACTGAGAGTCTCCAAGTTTAACTACAACCACGTTACCCACTGCTGAAACAAGTTATCAAGACAAGGATCTCTTTTACACAGACATGGTACTGATTACATTCGTCTGAGGACACCCCTGCGGCTCTGTGGCATCACGCAATGATCAACTGTGTTGAGTTGTTTGCGGGTTCACTTCAAACATGTAAGAATGTTTTACTGGTATACTCCATATGTTTAAAATATTCCATATTTAAAGAATATCTGCAACATACCAAGTACATACTTTACAAGTGGTTTATAATAGTATGGAAGGAAATTCATAAAGCATGAATAGTACAATTAAAATTTTGACCTTTAAAAAGAATATGGGTAAATAAAGGTAAATGAATGACAGTTGGATGTTATTTAAACTCTGTCTGACTGTTTAACTCATCAGCATGAATAGTCAGTGGATTCACTACTTATTTCAACAGGACGAATAGTCAGTGGATTCACTACTTATTCATCAGGACGTATAGTCAGTGGATTCACTACTTATTTCAACAGGACGAATAGTCAGTGGATTTACTGTTTGATTTGCCAAGATGAGTAATAAGTGGATTCGTTATGGATATATCATTGTTAGTCTGATAAACCTCGAGGTAATTTATATTATACTAAATATTATTAAATAAAATAATATTAATATTGACAATTAATTCTTAAACATTTTGAACTTAGAATAAAGAATACTTACGGAAACTAAAATTTTAGTTATAAAGTACATCTATGGTACAGATATAAATTATTTTTTAATTTTATTTAATAATATGGCAGAAAAACTGTTAAGTGGTTACTTTCGTAATTTATTTTAGTAAAATAAACTAAAAAATAAGTATTTAAGCTAGTTGTTTAAAACATTTTTCATGAAATAGCTTTACATATAGATAATATTCATAACTCTCAAAACGTTATGATGTCCAGAATTAGCTGACCCAAATGTACCTTTATCTGCTTGGTCCACTCTGATACTCGGCTGGAAGTTTTTGATGCATCATCTGTTTCACAAATATTCCATGTTATTGCTTGAAACAGTATCAGTATATTTGCCATAAGATGTTAATATATGAATATTTATGATTCAATGAGAAATATTTAGTAGATAAATAGCTTATGCTATAAGCACCCAACCAGATTCGGTGCTATACATAAACCCATGGACAATGGCCTCCGAACAGCGCATGCGTGACAGATTCGTCCCTCACCACATTCAGTCATATGTTCGTGGTATAGTATCTGCTAGCAGTATATACTACGACAATAATCCCACATACAGAGCTTACATTGGATTTGCTATTGTGTTTTTAAATCATTTTAGTTATATTGCAGTGTTCTTAATGGTTTAAATGATAGAATAGTTGCCAGTTCAACAAAACTATGTTAAATTTGTACTAAAAATGTTTCGTTTAACCATGTTTTATATGTTTTACCATAATTGATATTAGTCCGTTTCATTATTAAATTTATTGTTTAATTTAACCCTATGAAATATTAAAAGAGAAACATTTTTTTTAGAGATCAGATGGGCAGTTCTGATTAGCCTTCCGTTGTAGATTGAAGAACTAGCTGATTTGGCTGTCTCATTGTTATATAAGTGAAGATGGAATATTCCATATGGTTATATTAATGAAAAAGTAAATCTCATATACTATAAATCCAATAACACCTCAATTTCTAATTTTTTTATCCTCAATTTCTGAATAGGTTTAGTTTACTGTGGAAGTTAATATGGACAGAGACTACAAGTTTCAAACAAACAATAGAAAGATAACAAACATTTAACAAATAATAATTAGATTTTAAATTAATCGCAAGCTTAATGGTCGAATGTGTTTGGTTTAGTACGTGACTGTACCTTGCAGCTGACTGTCGCTGGAGGGGATCTTTGGTGGGAGAAGTAATCATTCCCTCCCTCTAAGTGCCATTTAATTTGGGTTTATGTTTGTAGAGAAATCTGTTTACATCATATATTTATCTGAGGATCAGGAATAATATAACATATAAGTTACTTTAAGAGGTACTCAATAAGTCACATAACATTTGCCGGCGTGGTTGCTCAGTAATTTTGTCTTCATTCTGCGGGTGGAAAGGATCCCAGACGTAGATAACGATCAGTTCTTCACTCGTTAAGTAGATTCCCGCACGCACAGGTCTGTAGGCTCATGTAAACTGGCGCGTAAAGTCACATATGTTAATTATTGAGATTAAGACTAAAGATTAAAATGAGTTGTATTTCTCCATTGGTGTGTTAAAAGTAAGTTGTAGTTCTCAATTGGTGTGTTAAAAGTAAGTTGTAGTTCTCCATTGGTGTGTTAAAAATGAGTTGTAGTTCTCCATCGGTGTGTTAAAAATTAGTTGTTGTTCTCAATTGGTGTGTTAAAAATGAGTTGTTGTTCTCCATTGGTGTGTTAAAAATGAGTTGTAGTTCTCAATTGGTGTGTTAAAAATGAGTTGTTGTTCTCAATTGGTGTGTTAAAAATGAGTTGTAGTTCTCAATTGGTGTGTTAAAAGTGAGTTGTAGTTCTCAATTGGTGTGTTAAAAATGAGTTGTAGTTCTCCATTGGTGTGTTAAAAATGAGTTGTAGTTCTCAATTGGTGTGTTAAAAATGAGTTGTTGTTCTCCATTGGTGTGTTAAAAATGATTTGTAGTTCTCCATTGGTGTGTTAAAAACTATTACTTTATAAATTTAATAATTGCTGTAATTTTATAAAAGGAAGAGTAAAAAAAAGGGTTCGACTGTTACGTAAGAGGTAGTGGAGGTTTAATCGTCTTAAGTAAGTTGGCGACAGCTCTGTCATTAGAGGGGGGCTTAACAGCCAACCAGTCATTAAGGAGTGGTAACTGCTCAATTATTGTCAATTTATTTAATTGATGCAATCGATAATGATTTCATTCGATATTAAAAATAATAATAAAGTTGAATTTACTTAACTAACTAAATTTGTTAGCTGATTTTTTGTACATATTCGTATGCTAATTTGTACAAACAAACTTGGGTTGTACATGAGATTGAAATAGTTACTATGCTTAATTCTTTATGCTAGTTTCTCTGCAGATGGTCTTAAATTATGAAGTAAGTTCCACTGAAATCACACACACACCATTTGCAAGTCAAATTGATTATTCAGTTAAGTTGGTCCTCCGTCCTTCTTATTCATTAAAAATGACTACCAATGGATTGAAGTAAGTTGGGTCTTGTGTGATCTCCCAGCTACGCCAGTTGCCAACAATGGAATATGGACTAATTGGAATAATTTCAAAATAATACTGAGTGACACGTGGAGACCCTGCCATGATATCTATTAAAACAATTGGGTCATTTAGTTCACTCACTTTCTGAACTTATTATTTGACCGATTTTGATGACATTTTTGTTTTCGAAGGATAATTTTGATTTCTATGTCGTAACCGAGCTAGATTTTTGAAATTTCCATAGGGTTTTGTCCTACACGGCGTCAAAGTTGCAATGCTTTTCTTATGGATATCTTATACTATAAAACGAGCAAGGAATTGTATGTATCTTTATATGTACCTATTTCCAGTCATTTTATTTCAAAAACGGCTTTACCGATATTCTTCGTACTTTGTCTATAAAAAGGTTTTCTACCTCAGGAATCCAATGGAGTTGGTGACAATTTTGAGAAAACTCATTTTCTATGAGTTTTCACGATTCCAAAAGTAAATGGGTGGGCGGGTGGGTCAATACCACTGTTTAATGTTTACTATTTACTATTTCAACATGTGAGTTATGATTTTAATTTATTTTTTTAAATAACACATGCTTTTCTGAATATGTTAAAATGTAAACAAACCCAATATTATTGTATTTTTCTTACCTATGTCTAATATACACAATTCAGTTATTCTCGAACTTAATTTCATTTTTATTATAATTTCAACGCACCGCAACGCATATTTATGGTCCTTCGAGCCGGATTACAGCAAGTAAGATAAATTTACAGTTCATTGATAACTTCAGTTCAGTGTATTTTAACTTTTTCTTAGATGCCAGGCGGACGTCCTCCAAAACGATGCGAGTTTAATTTTAATAAAAATGAGCCACCAATACCGAATTTAAATGAATCCCAAGATACTGAAACATGCTATGAAGCTGAAATTGAAAATACAGATCTTGATTCAAACAGTGAAACAAATCTTATGACTTGTAATAATACTTTGCAAAAAACTTCTACAAATAGTTCTGGAAATACCTTACAAACTTCTACAAACTTACAAACTGTTGCCACCGAGGTTGATGGCAAATCTTAATTAAGAAAGTTGCTAGAAGTTTGTAAGGTATTTCGAGAATTATTTGTAGAAGTTTTTTGCAAAGTATTATTACAAGTCATAAGATTTGTTTCACTGTTTGAATCAAGATCTGTATTTTCAATTTCAGCTTCATAGCATGTTTCAGTATCTTGGGATTCATTTAAATTCGGTATTGGAAGTCAGCGATTAGATGATATGAACCCGATCGGAGATCGGCTTTCCTGGTACTTAATTTAAATTAACCAACTAGCGGCATAAACAAATGTGAAATGGTCAAAATAATTTGTTAGGTTAATCATAGAGAACAGCACAGTAAAATATCAAGTTAATTATAAAAGAGCGAACACATGGCTGTCTGTGTGTATGTTACTATCAGCTGTTAAACAAAATGAAAACATTTGAAATAGGCTTAGTAATAACAATTGGTTGTTAATAGTTATTATACTATAAATATAGTGCAAATCAAGTGCAGTGCGTGAGCTACTGCTGTAAATGAATTTAAATAATATGATTTTTCATAAACAGTTTAATCACTAATATTGAAATAAAAAGTTGCATGAAGGGCCAACGAAGGGTTTGCAAATGAAGCGTGCAGGGCTATCCCCTAGTATTAATCTAATTTTTGGGATATCTGTACTTAAATATTTTTTAAACCTCATCGTTGACAAGTCCAGTTTTGAAACTCAGTTTGTGGTTTTATAAATATATAAATTCACCAAATATACGTATTTACCGAAAAACTGTTTGCTTAATATGCGGAATTTATCAAATAACTGAATGTTGAGTCACGTCACACGATAGGTAAATGGATTGCCATTGTAACTTGTAAATGTATATCACACATAGTTCTGATATTACACACATGATGGTTCCAAGACATTTGTTGGACTCTCAAGAAGTGCTTGAATAAATGTAATTAGCACCTACCAGTGTTACACAAGAGACTCTCCAGTCCCTCCGAGATGTCTTGTCTCCGTTCCAAATTGGCTTACTTTTGAGGCTTCTCTGCGTCTTCCTCTCTTATAATTGACATTACAAGTATTTAATGTAACAGGTTTTCTCGGTTTGCAATAGTCAGTATTTGGTTGAAACAGCATTATTATAGACATTATTGGTGTAAAATATGAAATTAAATTTGTAAAGGAAACGTTTACATGTGTTGTTGATTTATTTTCACAACGATATCTATTCTAATCCCCCCAGGTCACGAGTTACATATGTTTGATGTCGCATTTCATTATTTTTAATATTTAACTAACATAAGATCACAAAATATGAATAGCAATAGAAAGTAAAAAAACAAACATTTATAAAATATACATAAAATAAATATTTATAACTTATATATCAATTGTATATACATATGTGCATAGTCTAAAAAAACTGCTTATGGGAATCAGCATAGCCTTGCAGCGTTACGTGTAATTATAGTGCTAATTAATATATTTGCATGTGTTATGTCCATATTAACACTAAAATTAATATTTATTTCCATCCTGTTTCCATATCAAAGGGGCGAGCCAAATAAAATGCTGGCTTGGATTCTTTATGTCAGAGCATTGCCTAAACCTGTCATGCATTTGACTTGGTCTCATGTAAAGAGGACTTTGGTTGATTCTATTACGACCATATAAATATTAATTAGCAGTTAAACAAGCTCAACACAAAATAAAATATATTTCCCTGAAATGTATTACAATATTGTTTACATGTTTTTTTTTGTACAAATATTACAATACTTATTACTAATTATGTATGTAACGTTCTGTTTCAGATCCAAAGTGACTCCTCTACTCTACACAGACTACCCATAAACAGATCCAGTTAGTGTTTTCAACTGCAACTGGAAGTAAAACACATGTGACCGTTATCACGAACTATAATATGTATTCTACCCAACTTTGGAAGGACTTCGGGTGTGTATTCCGGTTCGTTTCTTATCACCCGATAACCTACGTCACGTAGCGATGGAGAACGCCACGTGTTAAGTGTTTCGTGCCGTTAGAACCACCGGAAACAAAATGGCGCTCCAGTACTCGTTGCCTCGCTACCCCCGCCAACACGGAACGAACAGTGATCCCGTGCACGGCTCGGATTCGGACGTGGCGGCCCTGTCGGACCTGGAGGACGACGAGGATGAAGACGAGGATGAGGATGGTGAGGAGGAGGAGGAAGAGGAGTTGCCCTACCCAGGGTTTGTCGCCATATCGATGAAATATCTCGACCAGACCTCGAGGCCTAGGAACTGGTGTCTCGCTATGATCACCAATCCATATCCTTTTCACTCATTAACATATTATTAAGACATTTATTTTCGTTTTGTTTTATGTAATTTTTTATGTATTTTTATTATTTTGTAATGTTTTGATTTAATTTCTCAATATTTTTTGTTTATTTCCAAACCCATACGGATTTTTTTAAATTTTTGGTCTTCAAGTAACATGTCACTTTCAGCCAGACATCCTTCGATATTTCAGAGGTAAGTTTTACCGTCAATTTAAGCATGATTACATATAGGTAATAGATATATTTAAATCTTTGTATCACTAAGTATTGTACAATGTATATTTTTAGATGGCATTCCCTCATGTTTTCATTTGTTTTTGTGGTGTTAATAATTTATCAACAACAATAAAACTGACATTTTCGGTTTTAATAATACTAAATACAAGTTCTTCAAACTTTTATTCATGTACTATTCAAATTGAATTTTGAAATGTAAATCATAAAACAAAAATATATTAAACATTTGTTATTCATATGAACAGAAATAAAATTGAACCTATTTTAACTGTGATGAATGCTGGATATGTGAATGCAGGTAATTTTCTATTTTCAAAATACTGCATTAGGTGTTATAAAAATATATATGAAACATATATTTCAAAGATGATACGAAACAAACATTTTAATTCACCAGCAAACTTATCAGGAATTACAAAAGCGTTCCATTGAATTCGTGTTTGGAACGCTTAATATTTTATTATTTTATTTGTGTACAGATCTTAATTAACATCTGTTAAAACAAGATCGAAATACAAAAGAATTCTAATTGAATAGTAAAATAATAACAAAACAACATATGTTTATAAAGCTCGTATATAACTATAATATGTTTTACCAAGCAATCGTTAACATGGTGTTGTAATTAGTAAATATAGTAAACTGTAATTCTACTATAAACTGATAAACTTCATTGTAGAAGTTTGTCAATACACCTCACAGAATATAAAACTAGCTAATTAACTGTACACAGAATAAATTTACACATAAATAACACTCTAATCTAATCATGGCATAAAACACCTTTTATAAAAAAAATTGTTTATTGTGTGCCCATTTATACATTGATTTAAGTGATATATAAATTGAAATCACTGAAAAACACTTTTTTTCTAAATGGGCACACATTTCCCTGCTATAATACATTATTTGGCTCATAGAACTAATTTGTTGGAAGGATTATACTCTGCAGATAAGTCCATGTCAAATGATATGAACTGTCATGCAGGAAGGACAGAACAGGAAGAAAGTTATGTAAGAACCAGAACACACTCTTCCCAAGGATTGTGGGTTCCTTAGAGGCTGAATACTAAAGAATGTAACTAGGCTTAGTGACTGGATTTTTGTGATGTCACTTTTGTGATGTGGACTTTGTGAAACAATAAGTCTCAACGTCTCTTATGGCCACAATTGAAATTGATGTCGTTGCAACTGCCTACCACCTTGTCACACTATTTAAGTTAGTTAAAACTAAATTATTATCCATTTATTTTTAATTTTAAATTACTTCTTCATTTAAGTTCTAACATTATGTATTACGCAGTTTATATAGTTTATGTAAGAAACATACATAGAATGTAAAACTGTTTAGTACAAATTGTAGTTAATGTTGGACCTCGCTGACAAGTGTGTTTTTTCAAGTTCAAGTTCAAAAATCTTTATTCAATAATTTACAATTTTTTTACTTAACGAGGTCACAACAAATGTAAAATTATTTCAATACACTAATTTACTGTTTTATTCTATTTCTAGTATTCGATTACAATTTTCTCATTTAAGAAAGAACTCCTTATTTGATTAACAGAAATATACAAAACAAACAATTAAGAGACTAATATAAAATTATTATTAATCGTAAAATTAATAGTTAACTTATTAGAATCCCTTAAATACTTAAAATTTAACAAATATTAAAAAAAAAATCATTTAAATGAAATATTTACAATTAGAAAAAAGCTTACACTAACAGTATTCAAATGAAAAGTCATAATTTGTAAATTATCTATAATAGATTAAAATAATAATTTTCATAAAGTGTCCAGATTTTAACAGTAATAAGAGTTTATTTTTATCCGAAATGGAAGATAAATTGATTAAATACAAGATAAGAAGTAAAATACTGTAAGTATAATTTGTTAATAAATGCATGTATACTAAACTGTATTTTGGTAAAGAAATACTTGGTATTTGTTAGGGTTAGTTTTTGAAATTACACATCAAGGAAAATTAACAATATAAAACTGTATAAATTGCCGTATTTGGGTGACATACATGTAAACAGTTATGGAGTAGTGTCGTGTCTTTATACTGTGAGTAAATCACATATCTGCCTGTGGAGTCTAAATCACCGAACTGTGAGTTGTTTGATGGATGTGGCCAATTTAACGGCCGGGTTTTAAATTATGCAGAAACCCACTCATTAGCTTTTCCTGATCAAACCAGCGAGGGGTCCGTTCCGAGTGGAATCATTAATTATGAACACCAATCAATTAGGGTAGAAGGTGTGCAAACATTCCAACTAAAACAACATTTCTTTGCAACAAATCAAATAAGTAATTTAGTCATCAAATTAGTATCTACAACACTCAGTTTCTCATTTAGTGAATCACAATGCAGTACAGAGTTTGGATATTAGGTTCGATAGTTATTACTTTGTAGATAGTTAGTTTTTGAAACAGCTCGTTCGTTTTGGTAAAATATAAATTATTTGAACGTCACACAACACCAGTTTATTTAACATTGGTAGACATATTGTAATAATAATTTCCGTAAAACACCTTATGATCACTGTGATGGGAACCAAAACAGGTTCCATAGTTTATATTTTTTGAACTTATGTTTTTTTTGAACTTAAGTTATGCAACGTTCCCTTGTCTTAACACACAAAAGGCCAATCAGTATTAACTTACCACTGGGTTTACCAATCCAATCTAGTGAATAAGCTAGACCAATAATTAACTTACCAAATTACCAATCTAGTGAAGAAGCTCCTTGACTTGGTCAAGGGCAGCCAGCTTTACGACGATTAGGCACCGGGATTGGCACAAAAAGCCATAGGCTTCGTTGCAAGGGTTGGCTGGACCAACTATATATCCCCTTTTAAACTAAAACTAAAACTACCACTGGGTTAAAATTTCGCATGGGAAATTTTTGTTTTGTTTTTGGTTTTCTACTCCTGTCTATTGACAATAAATTACAGGGCACTCAGAAAATGGGGCCTTATCACTACCTGGATCAGGAGATTTCACAGTAGCCCAACAACTTCTGTATTACGGATATATGATTCTCTTTTTATTTGATACAATCCAACAAAACTTAATATTCGCACTATATTTTGATCATCAAAAATTCACTTTTACAATATTAACTTGTCTGATTTATAATAAAAAAAGACAGCTGTATTACATTGATTTTTGTATTATATTCTTAATAGTTAAAGTTTTATTTCTTAACTAATCATGTGGATTAAAACAAAATTAGTGACTTAAATATATTGAAAATTTATTTTTAAGAAGCCATCAACAACTAAACAATAATTAAATGACCGCTCTTTATTTCATATTTTTTAATAAAATACAGTACATAACAACTAATACCTACATGATACAAAAATGACATATCACTACATAAAAAATATAAAAAAATTTTTAAAAAAACAGTCTTGCCATGATTGGGAAGATACTAAGTACGTTTAAATCCCTACCAAAATGTAGAATCATTAAACAAATAACTCCAAGACTAAATGTAATGGGAAAAACATCATGAAGTAAGATTACCTATATGACAGGCTAACTGAGCAACTAAAATGATTAATTCACCATACAAGGCTTTTATCTACAACTAGAGGACACCCCTGCACGCTTCGCGTGCCAAACGTGACACTCGCTGCGTTCTATACACCTTGTCTTTCAGCCTCGGCATATGACTTTTGACTAAAAATAATAGCCCATTAACTGTATAACGTAAAATCACAATATTAATTTTATTTACAGTACCTCACTCACATTACTTGCGTTGCTACCTATTTATCAGTATAAACACTCAGTGATATTACTTATCCTATTTCAAACGTGTTCATTTCATTTTTTTTGTTTTGTTTAACATCTGAAGATTAAACCCTTAATGCAATATAATAATGTAAAACATACAAAATCTCAAAAAAAGGAAAAAACAGCAGTTATTAATTTACTAAAATCAACCCCATGTTATCCTACTGGAACAATCTTTTAGGGGTGGTTTCTACCCTTTAGAAGTATTTTATCAATATGAACGTACTCTAGTTGTCCTATTTAAGACCTATATAAACAGTGTACCACATTTCGGCTCCCTAATTACATGGGAAGTGGGAAAATTAGTGATGAGTGAGTCATGCAGTTAGTCAGGGCTCTGCCTTTTATTGAAATAGATATAAAATCGGAGTTACAAACTATACAATTTGTTTATTGTGTATCTACCAATGTCTAGATATTTCAGTGACATTATATTTCAACTTATAAATCTTAATATATCTTCAAACTCATCGTCAAAAATTAATAATCAGTTATTAATACTAATATAGGGCCTTACTACAACTATAGTACATTTATACCAGGTATTTAAGTTGCAGAGCAATGTGTTTGGAACATAAATATTGACAGTCTTTACCGATAAGTGCTGACGTCAGAGGTGCTGAGTATGACAAGGTAGAGGACTCTTAGTGACAACTATATATATATATATATATATATATATATATATATATATATACATATATATATATATATATGTGTGTGTATCTGATTTCCCTTGTATGTCTGTTTAAGATACGACGCCAAATACATTTTCAATTTGGTTTGTTTTGTTATTTTACGCTATAGGTTTTTCCAATATAATGTGATTTAGAGGGTGGTCTTTTTCCATGAAAAAAAATCATGAGATTCTATTTCAATGATTCGAGTCATAATAATGATCATATCATAACGGGGACGCAAAATAGTGTCCCAATGACAAACTAAGCCAGTTTATTTGGGACAGATTGTTGTTGGGACACTTTGTCCGCAGCATGCAAAATTTCAAAGTGGTACAGGTTGTCCTTTCGTAAACAGACAAACTAGACCACATTCCTGAGTGGTACAGGTTGTCGCTGGGTCACTTTTTCCTACATGTGCTAAAATCATAAATGGCTCAGTTTGTCCTTACGCGCAAGGACAAATTGAGCCACACTCAAAGATCCTTTGTTTTTGCCTATGACTGTACTGTAATAGTGTAATAACACTTAATCTGGGGTTAATTTTTTAAGCTGAAATTCTTTTAATCAATTTAATGCCATTCATATAAGATAACAACAATTCATAGATCGTAAATCCAATATAAAATTTATTTTTAATGTAACACAAACGTTTTTGAAAGCAAAGCTTCCATCTTCAGGTTGTGTGTAAATAAAAATTATTATTTTGTACAACTAGAAAAATATATAAATGAAAAGCATATGACTATTTAACAAAATTTAAATGCGGAGAAAAACATGTGAGAGAATCAAAGAGAAAAAAGTAAAATTATGTTGACTTTTTTGCATTTTATTGACTTTAACTGCTACCAGATATTATCAAGAGTTAGAATACATAAAAGATGTTGCAATTTTTAATGGTTTCAAAGAATCATTGGTTAATGACATGCTAAGAAAAGCAAAGAAAAAACATGAAAAACGAAACCGAACAACTTTATTTAATAGAAAAAGTGAAGGTGAAAAATGGCTTAGTGGCACATACTCAAGCATTTCAAGAAATGTACAAAAAATAGTTAACAAGAACATGAAATCTAAGATATCATTTAAATCCACTAATAAATTAAAAAATAAAATAGGTAACCCTAAAGATAAAGTTGTAAAAGATTCTCAATCTGGCATATACAAAATAAAATGCAATGATTGCGAAATGGTGTACATAGGTCAAACTAAAAGAACTATCAACAAAAAATTCAATGAACATCAAGCCCATTTTAAATACAACAGAAGAGAAAAATCTGCCATAGCTGCCCATTGCATAGACAATAATCATAATTTTTCAAAACACAATGTTTCATTACTTAAACAGATAGTCAAGCCTAAATTCTGAAATGCATGGGAGACGTACTTTATAAAATCAGAAAGAAATGATAAGCTATTAAATAACGATGAAGGACCTATCTTAAACTCTAGACTGATTAATTTAATTACAAAAAAGTCAACATAATTTTTACTTTTTTCTCTTTGATTCTCTCACATGTTTTTTCTACATTTGTGGAAGAAATTAAAAACTCCAATAATGAAAAAAGCTAAAAAAAGGCATTGCACTTCCGATTAGGCTTAATGTGCTATAGTTGGAAAACTTGACTCACTCGATTATTTCTCAAGAGCTTTGAAGAATATTAAAACAGTAGAGAAGACAAAAACCAGTAGAAATATATTTTCTGTGGTATAATGTTGGATGAAATATTCATAGAAAATTAAGAACAGGTACTTTACGAGACTTCAATTCTGTTTAATATCTTTAACCAAGACAATCGGAGCTAAACAGAAGTCATCGCTCATTTGAATAATATGCCTGACTATACATAGCATTTCATGTAAAATAGAAATATTACCCTATACAAGTCCAAAAATAGTTGTGGTATTAGCCTATATTTTCTTTGCTCATATATACATTTTCTTTTAATCAGTTAATGTTTAGTTGATATTAATGAATAAGTAACTGATTAATTGTGTTATTTTATTTATTATTTAAATACTTTAAGTATAAAGTTGCTTGTACAGTCACATTTAAAACCTAAAATGGTTCAGTTGGTCTTTTCCTGACACAGACAACTTGGACAACATTCCGGAAAGGTTCAATTTGTCATTGGGACACTTTGTCCACAGCGTGCATTATTCCAAGGTGGCCCAGGTTATATCTAGACAAATTGAACCACATTCTTCGGTGATTCAATTTGTCCTTGGGTCACTTTGTCTTTGGCTCACTTTGTCCTCGCTGGATTTTAAAATATGGGCCACGTTGTCGTTGGGACACTTTGTCCACATCCCATTATAACAATTTAAGTGTCATAGTACACACTGAATGAAGTGTCATAGTACATACTGAAGAAGAAATATTAAAGTGTTCTATAAGTGATTTTTAAAATATTGTCTTGTGTCAGAAAGATGGATGGGTGGGGGTGATCAAGTCTAGTGTCAGACCCAGACACGTACAGTGGTACTGACCTGAACATAATATTCATTGGTGAATTTATTTGTTAAAAGGCTAGTTAGTTTAACAAATTTGTAGTGAGAAGTAAGCGAGTAGGTCAAAAGGTGAGATCCGAACAGTATAATTAGGGACGGGTAAACATGACATCAACAATTAATTGCCCCCATTAATGTGCCATTACGACAAAACTTGGTCATAAACTTGGTTTTAATTAAATGCACATACATTATGCTCCGTTGAAATACCAGATGTGAAATTAATTAATTTTAAATTAACTTTTTTAATGATTATTTTCCTATTAATATATTACTGCCGTACACAAATACACTATTAATTTTATTAGTTGTCCGTAACGTAACTTAAAACTAAGAAAAATAAATATAGATGCAAATATAAAAATATATCGTTGTATATTTAAGTCCTTTTACTAGAGTTGTAGGGTTGTTATGGACATTTTACATATTTCGTGTTAATGAAAATTTTTTTCATTTTATGAGAAACTTTGCACAAAAATTACACAATCCATGTACACTCTCTAATGTTAAAAAATAACAATTTATATAAAAAAACTGTAGCATACACCTTTCTTCTACCTAAAGGTACTTACAATTGTTAACATGAAGTGACGGTATATCAGAGGTTAGCATTCGTTGAAAATTTACGAAAATATAAAAATAGCAAGATACGTTTGGAGGGGGGATGCATTAGGGGAAGGTAAAGTGTAGCCTTTATGGATAAGAGGCCGTCACCGAAGACAAAGAAGAAAATGGACATTATTACTATTTACTTCTGTACAACATAGATTTTATAAACTATATTAACTTATAAGAAAATAATAGAATAAACAACATTATTGTATTTGAGGTTCTATATTATAGGTTATTTCCAATCTCCAAATTCTGTTTTAGTGGAGCAGCGATATCGAATTACATCCAGAGCTTACAGCCGGTATTAAATAGTAAGTGGGTTTCTATGTTTGGTGGGCTTTGCTTGCACCTGGATGTTTGTTGATGGGATAATCCCATAGTATGTTAAAACTACGGTATTACTATAAAAAGGCGTTACTTATAAATCATAATTATTGAATATATCACACACACATAAAACCCTTGATTGGGAGAGACTATACTTGATACTGTGACTTCTGAATGGTTTAAAATGTTTTTCTTTCAATACAAAATACAAACAAAGTCAATACAAAAATTAATAAAATTCAAAAATAATATAAATTTATATTTTGTGGCTTAAGTGTTTTATTTTACTGATTACCATTATTACAATTTTGTTTAGGCTGTAATAGTATATATTATTTTAGTTCTTTATTGACGATTTTAAATTGAAAATAATTTTAAAATTCTCATATATTCCAATTAAAGATTTATGCTGTAATAAAAATACTTTTATGTTTTTGTAATCAACAGAATAAATCATTTTATAGGAATATATGAGAATTTGAAAATTATTTTCAACGTAATAAAATATTTTTATAATTTATAAACATTTTTGATTGTTTTATTTTACACATTAAAACATTTATAATGGTGTAACAAACATTCCTTTTTATAGTGAGCTTGTTCCTAACGAAGTTTTTATGAAGAATACTTTGAATTGAAAATTTAATAGTATTCTTTTTATAAAAGAATAAAAAAACAGTGAAAAAAAATAAGAAAATAGGCTATACATTTCAAGTCCTCTCAAAATTGTTTTACAGATTGGCTTGTAAGAAGCAGTTTTATTTGAAATGCAATGAAACGTAATGGAGTATAAGCACAGAGGAAAAGTAACAGAGGTAGTTTCCTTAAGGCCGCAGTTGACACTTCATTGGCAGTTACGAACATATTATAAGCAATTACATCATTATATATCAGCTGTAATAATAACTATATTTATCTATGAGTATTTTGGGGGAATGAGGAAGGGACTGACAAGGTGCCCTGTAAATATCTGGCAATATAGAGAATCAACTGTTCGACACACATTTAGCACGCCATAGAATGTGACCTCTGATTCTTTCTTCCCTGTGCTATAAGTGAATAATAATTAGTGTTTGATAATCCTGTTTTGATGTATTTAATATTAGAATATACCATGAGTAAGAAATAAAATATAGAAGGGATGAAAGCAATAACAATAGTTTTTTTTATTTATATTTTACCACTGTTATCACAATAATAGTACTTAGTTGGACCAGTGTCTAAAATATTGATGACGTTGCTCAACTGCTATTTATAGCACATTCATTGCTGGCAAATACACAAAATCCATAACTTACAAACAGCAGTGCAGCAACACTGTGATGGCTAATGTCAACTAATCATTTTTGTATGTGTACACAACAATAACTCAGCATTCTCCAGAGGAATGGAGTTAGTCTTAAATTACTTATTTAGTTAATCCCCAAATAAATAACTTATGTAGTAATATTTACCTATTCCTCATGTCTTGACTAAACATTTTTTAATTAATCACTTTGTACTAAGAGATCAGTCAGGGACTCTCTTATGGAATATTTTAAGTTTTTACTTTTTCACGTAAGGCTTGGATAACATTTTCTTTGTGTGTGAATAAGACAAAAAATAAATGTATATATGGCCAGACTACGACCACATGTTTCGTCATAATGATTCGAACTTAAAATTAAATTGAATTCGTTCACAAAATATTTTGTCAAGAAAGAGTTTTATAAGTAACTAAAAATTATAACTAACTGCTGTTAGTCGTTCATTTTATACCATTGTTATTTTTTGAGGATTTTTACAGAGTTTACATCAGTTATTTTTCCAAACATTACAGATAAAATATTGTTAAAAATATTTTTAATCTTTGTTAGATTATTATTTATCGAATTAAAATAATTATTTGACACTCATCAATCTGGAATTACACTTGAATAAATATGTAGTACAGAACTGATATAAGTAAGAGCAAAATCAAATAATATTTACCGTACTTTACTTACTTTCAATTTAGCTATCTATTTTTAAATAGAGTGTCGGGAAGGTGAATAAACGTTAGGATTGTTGATTTTTGAGTTATGATTTTAAAGCAAAATAACAACAATTGTAACACAAGGATATTATAAAGTTTATTAATAAAAAATAGAGGGGTGTCTTTTTATTTATTAGTAGTTTGTTCTAAATACATCATTTTCTGTTTACAAAAAAAAAAAAATAAAATAAAATAAAATAAAAGATTAATTAAGAAAACTTAAATAATAAATAATAGGACAGACATTGACAGGTTAAAATAGAAACTAAGAAAGGTCTATGAATATAATATTCTAAAATTACTACGTCAGAATGAACATCATCTAATCCAAATAACAGACAATAAATTAGAAGTGCAGACTCAAACTGGCGCAGGAGACTTATCGGCCGGTAATTGATTATCTCTCAGGATCATCTAAGGGTTATTATTGATGGATTGATTGATGTGGGCAAATTGTCGGTTTAGAACTAAATTATGTAGAGAACTACTCATTAGTCATTCATGACTGAACCATTTAGATCTCCGGATACAACCATCAATTATGAATACCAACCCTTGTATACAAACTGCTACCAGTATAATGTAAAATAACGGACAGATATTTGCGCGTGTAACCTATTCTGCTTATTTTATTAGTTGCTGGATATATTCCTTTATACAGTATTCATATTCGTTTTTTTAAATGAAAAAAAAATGCTGGTAATCCAAAGGTCAAATATTCTCATAAGTACCCCACGTTATAAATAATATACTGTATTATGTAAAGAAAAATCTCAATTTATGGTTTATTACATTTTATTTTTGTGCTTAGATAACCTAAATTCATTGTTTATTAGCAACGTAATTCAAATTTGTTTTTATTAAATGAAAACAATACATAATATGTATTGTTTACATTTAAAAAAACAAATTTTAATTACGTTGTTAATAAACAACGAATTTAGGTTAAACATCGTAGAAACAAAATACTTCAAGTTAGGAAAAATAATATGTAAAACACTGAAAATGAAAGTAATAAGAAAAGTTTGAAATCAGAGAGAATGGAAATGGAAAAAGAATTGAATTTAAAAAAAATACTATAGCTCCAAATGGATTCAAGCCATATTTATTATTTTGCATTTTATTATGAATTTAGGGTTATTTAGTTCTCTCTGCGTCAAACCACAAACTGCTGCTGTAATTAACCATCTCCAAAACTCCCAAAAGTATCATCAACCTTGAGTGATAATTTGTAACTTTTTCAATATATACCAGAATTTTGTTTTGTTTATTTTGGTCATTCAATCTCGACCATCGTCAAGTTTATCAGTTTTGCTGTATGGTCTGACTGTAGGGACTGGAAATGGCCCGGCCATTCAGCCTTTAACATACCAAAAGGCTTCTTATCAGGTTCTTTGTAGTTCTCTTGCTTTCAAGTGATAAAAGAGACTCATTCTCCCAAAATACATAGCAATTAGTGGTAGAGATTCTAAAGTTGACTGAGGTTGTGTTAATCACGAAATACTCTATATAGTCTTTGTTATTATTAAAGAAAATTGTCGTTGAAGGGCTCAAAAATGAAATTTTTTATATTTATTAAATAACAGTTTTTTTGTAACGCCACTGTACAAACACTGAAGAAATGAGATAAAATTATTGTACATTATAATTTTATCGAGAAGAAAAAATGTGTCTTGTTACAACAAATGAATCCAAATAGAAAATTACTAAGTAAAGGCTCAAGTAACCCAAAATAATAGAACTATTTTAACAATATTTTTTAAATAACAACAATTACCTAAGATATTTTTCCAGTAAAAGAAAAATATATGAAAAATATTAATTTCCAAAGTTCAAACCTGATGAAGCGGGAGATACAACTATGAATAGGTTCAAAATAATGGTCATATCGTAACACTTGTGATTTTGGTTAAAATATATTTTTAAAAAAGGTATCAACATTTAAAATTATTTATTCATTTTAAGACGCCGATCGTCAATATACGGGTGAAAAAGAATGTTACCTGCTAAATATGTTGTATAAAAAATAAATATTTTTGAAATCAATAATTTTTATATTTTATTTTATATTGTCGAAAAATAGGTATAATTTTAATTATTGTGAAGTAGGTTTTATCTTATTTTGAATAAAACTATATTTTCCTTAAAACATTAACTTTGTAATTGTTTTAAACCTACCAATGGAAATAAATTTACAGATTAATATTATATGTTTCTAAATAAATTTGAATTTTACAACTTTTATAACTAACTAAACAAATGAAAAAAATCAATTTTTATAAGTGGTTAAAATCACATTTAACCCTGATAAATATATTTATATCAATTAAGACATCTGCAGATATAAATGAATGGTTAGGTGTATGAATAAACCCATGGATGTGTATTATGTGGCCAATACTGACTGTCAGTGCGAAGGGAATGACAGTAATACATTTGTGGAAGAAATTAAAATCTCCAATAATGAAAAAAGCTAAAAAAAGAGGCATTGCACTTTTCCGATTAGGCTTAATGTGCTATAGTTGGAAAACTTGACTCACTCGATTATTTCTCAAGAGCTTTGAAGAATATTAAAACAGTAGAGAAGACGAAAACCAGTAGAAATATATTTTTCTGTGGCATATTGTTGGATGAAATATTTATAGAAAATTAAGAACAGGTACTTTACGAGACTTAAATTCTGTTTAATATCTTTAACCAAGACAATCGGAGCTAAATAGAAGTCATCGCTCATTTGAATAATATGCCTGACTATACATAGCATTTCATGTAAAATAGAAATATTACCCTATACAAGTCCAAAAATAGTTGTGGTATTAGCCTATATTTTCTTTGCTCATATATACATTTTCTTTTAATCAGTTAATGTTTAGTTGAGATTAATGAATAATTAACTGATTAATTGTGTTATTTTATTTATTATTTAAATTCCTTAAGTATAAAGTTACTTGTACAGTCACATTCAAAACCTAAAATGGTTCAGTTGGTCTTTTCCTGACAAAGACAACTTGGACCACATTCCGGAAAGGTTCAATTTGTCATTGGGACACTTTGTCCGCAGCGTGCATTATTCCAAGGTGGCCCAGGTTATATCCAGACAAATTGAACCACATTCCTGAGTGATTCAATTTGTCCTTGGGTCACTTTGTCTTTGGCTCACTTTGTCCTCGCTGGATTTTAAAATATGGGCCACGTTGTCGTTGGGACACTTTGTCCACATCCCATTATAACAATTGAAGTGTCATAGTACACACTGAATGAAGTGTCATAGTACATACTGAAGAAGAAATATTAAAGTGTTCTATAAGTGATTTTTAAAATATTGTCTTGTGTCAGAAAGATGGATGGGTGGGGGTGATCAAGTCTAGTGACAGACCCAGACACGGACAGTGGTACTGACCTGAACATAATAATCATTAGCGAATTTATTTGATAAAAGGCTAGTTAGTTTAACAAATTTGTAGTGAGAAGTAAGTGAGTCGGTCAAAAGGTGAGATCCGAACAGTATAATTAGTGGACGGGTATACATGACATCAACAGTTAATTGCCTCCATTAATGTCCCATGACGACAAAACTTGGTCATAAACTTGGTTTTAATTAAATGCACATACATTATGCTGCGTTGAAATGCCATAAGTGAAATTAATTAATTTTAAATTAACTTTTTTTAATGATTATTTTCCGATTAATATATTACTGCCGTCCACAAATACAGTATTAATTTTATTAGTTGTCCGTAACGTAATTTAAAATAAAAAAAATAAATATAGATACACATATTAAAATATATCGTTGTATATTTAAGTCCTTTTACCAGAGTTGTAGGGTTGTTATGGACATTTTCCATATTTACTGTTAATGAAAATTTTGTTTCATGAGATACTTTGCACAGAAATTACACAATACATGTACATTCTCTAATGTTAAAAAATGACGATTTTTATAGAAAAAAACAGCATACACCTTTCTTCTACCCAAAGGTACTTACAATGGTTAACATGAAGTGACAATATATCAGAGGTAAGTATTCGTTGAAAATTTACGAAAATATAAAAATAACAAGATGCGTTTGGAGCTATTAGAGGAGGGTAAACTGTAGCCTTTATGGACGAGTGGCCGTCACCGAAGACAAAGAAGAAAATGGACATTATTACTATTTACTTCTGTACAACATAGATTTTATAAACTATATTAACTTAAACAATATAAAATAAACAACATTATTGTATTTGAGGTTCTATATTATAGGTTATTTCCAATCTCCAAATTCTGTTTTAATAGAGCAGCGATATCCAATTACATCCAGAGCTTACAGCTGGTATTAAATAGTAAGTGGGTTTCTATGTTTGGTGGGCTTTGCTTGCACCTGGATGTTTGTTGATGGGATAATCCCGTAGCATGTTAAAACTACGGTATTACTATAAAAAGGCGTTACTTATAAATCATAATTATTAAATATATCAAAATCACATAAAACCCTTGATTGGGAGAGACTATACTTGATACTGTGACTTCTGAATGGTTTAAAATGTTTTTCTTTCAATACAAAATACAAACAAAGTCAATACAAAAATTAATAAAATTCAAAAATAATAAACATTTATATTTTGTGCCTTAAATGTTTTATATTACTAATTACCATTAATACATTTTTGTTTAGGCTGTAATAATATATATTTTTTTAGTTCTTTATTGGACGATTTTAAATTGAAAATAATTTTACAATTAATTCTCATATATTCCAATAAAATATATGCTGTTATAAAAATACTATTCTGTTTTTATAATGAACAGAATAAATCATTTTATTGGAATATATGAGATTTTTAAAATATTTTCAACGTAATAAAATATTTTTATAATTTATAAACATTTTCTATTGTTTTACTCTATACATTAAAAAATTTATAATGGCATAACAAACATTCCTTTTTATGGTGAGTTTGTTCCTACCAAGTTTTTATGAATTATACTTTGAATTGAAAATTTAATATTATTCTTTTTATAAAAGAATAAAAAGCAGTGAAAAAAATGAAGAAAATAGGGTATTAATTTCAACTCCTCTCAAAATTGTTTTACAAATATTGGCTTGTAAGAAGCAGTTTTATTTTAAATGGAATGAAACGTAATAGAGTATAAGCACAGAGGAAAAGTAACAGAGGTAGTTTCCTTAAAGCCGCAGTAGACGTTTCATTGGCAGTTATGAACAGATTATAAACAATTGCATCATTATATATCAGCTGTAATAATAACTATGTTTGTCTATGAATATTTTGGTGAATGAGGAAGGGACTGAGAAGTTGTGGGCCCTGTAAATACCTGGCAATATAGAGAATCAACTGTTCGATACACATTTAGCACGCCATATAATGTGACCTCTGATTCCTTCTTCTCTGTGGTATAAGTGAATAATAATTAGTGTTTGATAATCCTGTTTTTCTGTATTTAATAACAGAATATACCATGAGTAAAAAATACAATATAGAAGGGATGAAAGCAATAACCATATTTTTTTTATTTATATTTTACCACCGTTATCACAATAATACTACTTAGTTGGAACAGTGTCTAAAATGCTGATGACGTTGCTCAACTGCTATTTATAGCACTTTCATTGCTGGCAAATACACAAAAACCATAACTTATACAACAACAGTGCAGCAACACTGTGATGACTAATGTCAACTAATCATTTTTGTATGTGTACACAACAATAACTCAGCATTCTCCAGAGGAATGGAGTTAGTCTTAAATTACTTATTTAATTAATCCCCAAATAACTTATGTAGTAATATATACCTATTCCTCATGTCTTGACTAAACATTTTTTAATTAATCACTTTGTACTAAGAGATCAGTCAGGGACTCTCATATGGAATATTTTAAGTTTTTACTTTTTCACGTAAGGCTTGGATAAAATTTTCTTTGTATGTGAATAAGACAAGAAAATAAATGTATATATGGCCAGACTACGATCACATGATTCGTCATAATGATTCGAACTTAAAATTAAATTGAATTAGTTCACAAAATGTTTTGTCAAGAAAGAATTTTATAAGTAACTAAAAATTATAACTAACTGCTGTTAGTCGTTCATTTTATACCATTGTTATTTTTTTGAGGATTTTTACAGAGTTTACATCAGTTATTTTTCCAAACATTACAGACAAAATATTGTTAAAAATATTTTAAATCTTTGTTAGATTATTATTTATCGAATTAAAATAATTATTTGACACTCATCAATCTGGAATTACACTTGAAGAAATATGTAGTACAGAACTGATACAAGTAAGAGCAAAATCAAATAATATTTACCGTACTTTACTTACTTTCAATTTAGCTATCTATTTTTAAATAGAGTGTCGGGAAGGTGAATAAACGTTAGGATTGTTGATTTTTGAGTTATGATTTTAAAGCAAAATAACAACAATTGTAACACAAGGATATTATAAAGTTTATGATTAAAAAATAGAGGGGTGTCTTTTTATTTATTAGTAGTTTGTTCTAAATACATTATTTTCTGTTTACAAAAAAAAAAAACAATAAAATAAATAAATAAAAATAAATAAATAAAAATAAAAGATAAATTAAGAAAACTTAAATAATAAATAATAGGACAGACATTGACAGGTTAAAATAGAAACTAAGAAAGGTCTATAACTATAATATTCTAAAATTACTACGTCAGAATGAACATCATTTAATCCAAATAACGGACAATAAATTACAAGTGCAGACTCAAACTGGCGCAGGAGACTCGGCCGGTAATTGATTATCTCTCAGCATCAATCTAAGGGTTATTATTGATGGATTGATTGATGTGGCCAAATTTTCGATTTAGAACTAAATTATGTAGAGAACTACTCATTAGTCATTCATGACTGAACCATTTAGATCTCCGGATACAACCATCTATTATGAATACCAACCCTTGTATACAAACTGCTACCAGTATAATGTAAAATAACGGACAGATATTTGTGCGTGTAAGTTATTCTGCTTATTTTATTAGTTGCTGGATATATTCCTTTATACAGTATTCATATTCGTTTTTTTTAAATGAAAAAAAATGCTGGTAATCCAAAGGTCAAATATTCTCATAAGTACCCCACGTTATAAATAAATTACTGTATTATGTAAAGAAAAAACTCAATTTATGGTTTATTACATTTTATTTTTGTGCTTAGATAACCTAAATTCATTGTTTATTAACAACGTAATTAAAATTCGTTTTTTTAAAATGTAAACAATACATATTATGTATTGTTTTCATTTAATAAAAACAAATTTGAATTACGTTGCTAATAAACAATGAATTTAGGTTAAACATCGTAGAAACAAAATACTTCAAGTTAGGAAAAATAATATGTAAAGCACTGAAAATGAAAGTAATAAGAAAAGTTTGAAATCAGAGAGAATGGAAATGGAAAAAGAATTGAATTAAAAAAAAAAAAATACTATAACTCCAAATGGATTCAAGCCATATTTATTATTTTGCATTTTATTATGAATTTAGGGTTATTTAGTTCTCTCTGCGTCAAACCACAAACTGCTGCTGTACTTAACCATCTCCAAAACTCCCAAAAGTATCATCAACCTTGAGTGATAATTTGTAACTTTTTCAATATATACCAGAATTTTGTTTTGTTTATTTTGGTCATTCAATCTCGACCATCGTCAAGTTTATCAGTTTTGATGTATGGTCTGACTGTAGGGACTGGAAATGGCCCGGCCATTCAGCCTTTAACATACCAAAAGGCTTCTTATCTGGTTCTTTGTAGCTCTCTTGCTTTCACGTGATAAAAGAGACTCATTCTCTAAAAATATATAGCAATTAGAGGTAGACATTCTACAGCTGACTGAGGTTGTGTTAATCACGAAATAATCTACAGTCTTTGTTATTGTTAAAGAAAATTGTCGTTGACAGGCTCAAAAATGAAATGTTTTATATTAATTAAATAACTGTTTTTTTGTAAAGCCATTATACAAACTCTGAAGAAATGAGATAAAATTATTATGCAATATAATTTTATAGAGAAAAAAAAAACAATGTGTCTTATTACAACAAATGAATCCAAATAGAAAATTACTATGTAAAGACTCAAGTAACCCAAAATAATAGAACTATTTTAACAATTTTTTTTTAAATAACAACAATTACCTAAAATATTTTTACAGTAAAAGAATAATATGTCAAAAATAGTAACCTCCAAAGTTCAAACCTGATGAAGTGGGAGATACCATCCTTAATTAGATTTGAACGGCTACTACAGAAAAAAACTCACAATAAAATATTACTTTTACAAACCATCCAAACTAAAAGCGTGCTCATAAACTATTTAGTTTATTATTAAGTGGTTGATGTATCTATTAATTTTTAGTTAGCCCAGCAACTTGTTCTACTAGAATAAATCAATTCTAATTTATATTTGTTAACATATCTTCCAAGATTGATAACCGGCTGTAAATATAAATAGAGAGATTACTCCTACATCACAAAGATATAATTGATACTTAGCAGCTTCTGTTTGGAACATATATATTGACAGTCTTTACCGATAAGTGCTGACGTCGGACGTTCTGAGTATGACAAGGTAAAGGACTCTTAGTGACAACTATATATATATATATGTATCTGATTTCCCCTGTACGACTGTTGAAGTTACGACGCCAAATATATTTAAAAATCTTTCTTTTACTTGAGGCCTTTTTTGCAATTCATGACCATGAATTGAGCGGGCCGTTTACCCCCGCGTCTATTTCAATTATTAGATTCATAATAATGGTTTTATCGTAACACTTGAAGTTTAATTTGATAGTTCAAGAACTGTTCTACCTGACGATAAGTTGATTTTTATAAAACAATTAGTTTTATTTTATTTATTTTTTTAAATTATAACATGTGAACATTTTAATGTAATTCAAGATTGTTTCACATTTGAAAACTCTTAATACCAATGCCTGCTCCACTGGATCAGGTGTTAAGTAATCATACAATTTTCACTATAAATAATTATAATGATAAACACGAACCGTACTGTTGAATTAATGCTTGTTTTGGCTGGCTGACGGTAAAAGTGTATTGCTACTATAGAAATGGGATGTCTGGGGCTGTCGACTTCCCAGCGGTGACTTGGAAGTTTACGAAACGGCCCTTACAGTTTGTATTCAATATTTTTGGGTTCATTCAAATCCATGCTACTATGAAATGAATAAAACGAGTTTCGAACAAAATGAAGTTCTATTTTTATTGTAACATCAACGCTGTACAACCCAACTTTAATTGCAACATCAACACTGTACAACCCAACTTTAATTGTAATATCAATACTGTACAGCCCAACTTTAATTGTAACATCAACACTGTACAACCCAACTTTAATTGTAACATCAATACTGTACAACCCAACTTTAACTGTAACATCAACACTGTACAACCCAACTTTAATTGTAACTTCAACACTGTACAACCCAACTTTAATTGTAACATCAACACTGTACAACCCAAATCTAATTGTAACATCAACACTGTACAACCCAACTTTAATTGTAACATCAATACTGTACAACCCAACTTTAATTGTAACGTCAACACTGTACAACCCAACTTTAATTGTAACATCAACGCTGTACAACCCAACTTTAATTGCAACATCAACACTGTACAACCCAACTTTAATTGTAATATCAATACTGTACAACCCAACTTTAATTTTAACATCAATACTGTACAACCCAACTTTAACTGTAACATCAACACTGTAAAACCCAACTTTAATTGTAACATCAACACTGTACAACCCAACTTTAATTGTAACATCTACTCTGTACAACCCAACTTTAATTGTAACATCAACACTGTACAACCCAACTCTAATTGTAACATCAACACTGTACAACCCAACTTTAATTGTAACATCAACACTGTACAACCCAACTCTAATTGTAACATCAACACTGTACAACCCAACTTTAATTGTAACATCAACACTGTACAACCCAACTTTAATTGTAACATCAACACTGTACAACCCAACTTTAATTGCAACATCAACACTGTACAACCCAACTTTAATTGTAATATCAATACTGTACAAACCAACTTTAATTGTAACATCAACACTGTACAACCCAACTTTAATTGTAACATCAATACTGTACAACCCAACTTTAACTGTAACATCAACACTGTACAACCCAACTTTAATTGTAACATCAACACTGTACAACCCAACTCTAATTGTAACATCAACACTGTACAACCCAACTTTAATTGTAACATCAACACTGTACAACCCAACTTTAATTGTAACATCAACACTGTACAACCCAACTTTAACTGTAACATCAAAACTGTACAACCCAACTTTAATTGTAACATCAACACTGAACAATCCCACTATAATCTTGTATTGAGTCCAGGGAAGATAAAGGAGTTATTTATTTCCAAGTAATTTATTTTTGAATCATTGACTGCATTATATTTTTGAGGCCTATAACTTCCAATATTTACCAAAGGAAGCATTCATTGAAATTAAAGTAATAACATTTTCAAATTGAATATTACCTTCATTATATGGAAGGTGTTCTTGGCTGTAAATACGACAATGGATGTATGGACATTTATTGAGGTATTTAAAAAAAAATTGGTTTAGATTGTTCAAAGCTGCTTTACATATACTGGTTTCCAGTCACCGAAATTCTATGTATTACGTGGAATGGAACACGAAAATATCTTCATTGTTCCAAATTAATTTTCCGTTAATTTTTATTTATTTATTGAATATAATTTTAAAATGCTCATGGTATTAAAATAATAATACATCTTCATGAAATGAAATGATTCAATGAAGAAAAACTGTTTAAAGATGAATAAAGAACAATGATTTTATTCTTCTCTATATAAATACGTTATAATTGTATTTATTGTATGTTCAGGAAAAGGTTTTGATCATATTTTACAAATATTCGTGATTGGGTTTAAAAATAATGAAAATAAAACATGAACAACAAAATAAAAATAGTGAATGTAGTTAGTTTACGTAACAAAAAAAGGGAAATCTGATACCACTTTGGTGTTAGTAAGAAAATTTTATAGACCGTTAAAAATAAAATAAATAAACACAATATTTATCACAGGTAAACGTACACTGATACACAACTATTTATTTAATATATGTAATAAAATTAACATGATAAATTAATATAAAATGAAATTAATGTACGAGATATCGTATAAGATCTGTACTAAAAATAATCCTATAACAATTTACACAGCCAAAAAAACAACAACAACTAGTAAATGTTTAAAAACAATGTCACATATTTTAATTCCAAATAATCACTAATGGTTGAACTCCAAACTCTTGTAAACATAAGTGTAGGCCTAATGGTCCTTCTGAGTCCAATGATCTTTCTAAGTCCAATTGATGTTTAAAACAATGTACATTATGCATCACAATTTATTTAATTGTTTGAATTATTTAATTGGTCGGCAGCGTAGTTGGTTCAATCCCAGCTTCATGTGCTAAAAGTTCTCAGTTCGATCCCAATCAGAGGCAATACATTTTGAGAAGGATCAGCTGATAAACACCGGCTGTTCATTTGTCATTGGGCTATTAATTAATGACACTTTCTAAGGAATAGTCGGCCTTAGTTTGTAACAATGACTACATTCGCTCATCTACAATCATCACACTCATTCGAAATCCATATTCGCCCATATCTTGACGATCGGCATCTTATAAATAAAAAAAAAAAAAAAAAAATAAAAGCTAGTTAGTAAAGAGCATCAAGTACGTACATCAAAAGGTCAGGTATGAGGGGTATAATTAGTGGACGTCCTAATAAATACGTTTACAACGTATAAAGCCATGTTGTTGTTTAAGTTCCGGCTTGTAACACTGTACATGACATCAACAGTTAATTGCTCCCATTAATATCCCATGACGGCAAAACTTGGTCATAAATTTGGTTTTAATTAAATGCACATACATTATGCTCATGTTGAAGTACAAAATATGAAATTAATAAAAAGAATATATTAAGGGTACAAAATATAAAAATTTACTTAATAACTGTATTTTTCCAATTTTTATATTACTACAGTACATTAATACAGCGCTAATATTATTATTCATCCGTAACGTAATTTAAAATAAAAATAAATAAATATAGTTGGGCATACCAATTTGTCGATATAAATATATGTACTTTTACAAGATTTGTAAGGTTGTTAGGGACATTTCCCATCCTTAGCGTCAATTTGGAGAAGTTTTGGGACATTGCTACTGACCCACCCACCCTTCCAGACACGTAGAGTGTTACTGACCCACCCGCCCTCCCAGACACGTACAGTCTTTAACTTTCGTTTCCAGGAAACGAACAGTGGAGTGGTCGGATGTTTCACATGACTCTTAGATTCTTAGTAAACAACCTGCAAACTGTACCCATACACGTATAGTGGTATTGACCCACCCGCTCACCCACACACGTACAGTGGTATTGACCCAGCCGCTCACCCATACACGTACAGTAGTATTCTACTTTTTTGCTTCATCTAGTGAGAAAGTCTGCACACAATTTATGCAATCCATTGTTTAAAACCTCCGTTGTTAAAAAATACGTAAAAATGAAACTTATTTTATCACCAAATTCGGATAGTAAATTTTTTTCTTTTGCCAAAGATTCATCACGCTGGTTAAAATGAATTGAGAGTAAGTCATAGGGTAGTATTTGTTGAAAAATTACAAGATCTAGAAATGGCAAGGTGCGTTTGGACCTACGAACGGTGCACGATAGTCTATATGCTGAGTCACAGTAATTGAGGATTATTATCCTTCCTTCAAAGAAGAAAATATACATTATTAATATTTACTTCTATAGAACATAGACTTTGTAAATTATATTATTTAAAAAAAATTTAAAATACAAAACTGTTGTATTTTAGGTGCAATAATATAAGTTATTTCCAATCTCCAAATTCTGTTTTAGTGGAGTAGCGATATCCAATTACATCTGGTATTCAATAAATAGTAAGTGGATTTTTATGTTTAGTGGGCTTTGCTTCCACTTGAATGTTTGTTGATGGGACGATCGTGTAATATGTTAAAACTACCATATTATTATAAAACAGATGTTGATTCTAAGTCATAGTTATTGAATATATATGATATACATTTAAAAACTCTAAATGGTTTAAAATATTTTTACTTGAATAAAAAAGATTATTATTCATTATCACCGCCACAGCCCTCCTCTAAATTTTACATCTGGTGACTCACAATTGGGGAGAATGCAGGAAGGTACAAATTTATTTTTTTAGTGTGAATAAAAATATTTTTAGCGTTTACTGGGATGTACAAAAACAAAAAAAAAATGAAGTCAATCCGACAATTTTAACTTATATAAACTATCAGGTCATAGTTGTGATTGATCTAGACCGGACTTAAATTAGCCGTGGGACAGGAAGAAGCCAAGCTCTCAAGAAATACAACGTTACCATATTGTGCTCCCCTCAAAGGTAAAGTTAGAACGGCTGGATTGTATTATTCCATAGTTTATATGCTTCATTTATGTATTACTTTATCTTTAAATTATCTAGGCTATAATAATATATCTTATTTACTAATGTTTTTCATTTAATTATTTTCAAAATTTTAATAACATGACAATGTCGACTTATGTCGAACTTGTACTTTATTTAGTAGCGATTATTTTTAATTTAAAACTTAGTAATATTTTTATATGAAAGAAGCAATGAAAAAAATAATGAAGTTATGGCTTGATTTAAAGTTCTGCCAAGTATCTTTTACAGTTTATTTTTTCAGGGACAAAGAATTTCTTTATGTGAAATGTAATTATACGCATTGAAGTGGGAGCCATAGCACAGAGAAAAATTGACAGAGGTTGCTTTATTATGACCGCAGCGAACACCTCAGAGGCAGTTATGAACGGATTAAAAATAATGAATATCTTTATAAATCTGAAGTATTAATTAATTCATTTATATTTGAGTATTTTGGGATAGTAAGGAGGGAACTAACAAGGTGCTGGCCCTTTCACATACCTGGAAAAATAGATAATTAACTAATTAGACTACACATAGCGCACTATTAAATATGATTTCTGATTCCTTATTCTATGTTGTAGTATAAGTCGATAATAATGAGGGTGTGTCAATCCTTTCTTGCTGTGTTTAATAATAGAACATAAAATTATATATTTAACATATCAAGAAGGGATGAATGCAATAGTAAAAATTGTTTAGTTCATATTTTACCACCGTTTTCACAATAATACTATTTAGTTGGAATAGTGTCTAAAATACTGATGGCGTTGTTCACCTGCTATTTATAGAACTTCCATTGCTGGCAAATACACAAAAACCATAACCTACAAAACAACAGTATTTTACATCTACCACAGCATGCAGCAATACAGTGGAAGCTAATATATACTAATAATTGTTATATATGTAAGCAATAGTGACATTATATTCCTCATATACATGTAATTACTCCCAAAATAACCTACGTAGTTAAAATTAGATTACTCCACATTGTTAAGTAACTATTAAAAAAATAACTTTGCACTTAGAAAGTAGTCAAGGATTATGTTATTTGCACATTGAAAACTTTTCCCTTTCTCACCCAAGATATTCCCGGTCTAGCTTGGATAATACTTTTCTGTGTTAATACCATCAGAAAATAATTGCCGATATGACCAGAATATTAGCGTGTATTTATACGTTCATAATGTTTTGAACAAATATAGACTAACAATACAAAAAATATTTTGTCAAGAGAGAGTTCGATTTTATGAGTAACTAATGGTTTTAACAAACTATTTTTAGTCGTAAATTTAATTTAATTGTGTTTCTCAAAACTTATTACAGAGTTTAGATCATTTTTATTGGTTCAAAAATGTTTTGACTGTTGACGTTAATATGTTTCAAACATCATTTTATAAAATAAAATCGCTATTTTGTACTTCACAATCTGCAATAACAGTTGAATCAATACGTAGTAATACACTAATATAATAAGGAATAAAATGTAATATGTATTTTAATTTCTTTGATTTTAGTTACAAGTTTTTAAATTGAGTGTCAGGTGAATGAATAAAATTTAAAATCGTTGATTTTTGAGTTATGTTTTTAAAGAAAAATAATAACAATTTTAAAACAAGAATACTATAAGGTTCATTAATAAAGCATATATAGGTGTCTTTTATTTATTAGTAGATTGTCCTGATAAAATTATTTTGTGTTTACGAAAAAAACGTAAGAGATGTTTTAAAAAAATATAATAAATAAATTAAGAAAACTTAAAGAACAACTAATATGACACATGTTCACAGGTTAAATAGAAATTAAGATGTGTCTTAACAGTTTTGAAAAGTTAAACACCGAATTAACTTAGCTATTGCTATATTCTAAAATAGTTACGTTAGAATGAACATCAATTGTTTCAAATGTCTGACACTAAATTACAAGAGCAGACTAAAACTGGCGCAGAAGACTTATCGGCCGGTAATTGATTATCTCTATGAGGGTTATTATTGATGGATTGATTGATGAGGGCAAATTGTCGGTTTAGCACTAAATTATGTAGGGAACTACTCATTAGTCATTCATGACTGAACCATTTAGAGCCTCGGATCCAACCATCTATTATGAGTATCAACCCTTGCGTATAAAAAAACTGCTACCAGTATAATGTAAATAGCGGAATGGATTTGGTGTAAGTGTTTGTACTTATGTTTTAATATATTTACCAGTATTAAAGTAGTTTTTGAAAAGTGCAAATAATTCTGGTGACTGAAAAGCAAAACCTCATTGTAGATAACTCATTTTTTTCACAAAGAATTGCTGTTTTATGTTAAGAAAAATTCGATTTACTGTTTATCATATTTAAATTTCGTGTTCAACATTTCAATTGAATTGCTTCCAAACAAGTACTCAGGTTAAAATTTGTAGAAATAAAATAATAATAGTTCAAGTTAAAGAAAATACGTGAAAAACCTAAAAGACAAGTGAAATAAAAGTTTAAAATCGAAGACAAATGCAAAAAATGTTGGACTTCTTTAAGGTTTGTACCATTAAATGGAATAAAGCGATATTTATTATTGTAATGAAGATAGGAATATTTATTACTTTATACGTCAAACTATAAACTTCTGCTGTACCCAACAATCTACAAAACGTAAAATAGTCACAATAACCTTGGGTAACAAAATGTAACTTTTTCTATGTATGACAAAAGCATTTTGTTTACTTTGGTAATTGTAACTCCATTATCATTAATTTAGTAAAATGTAAAATACGGTTTGACTGTAAGGACTGAAAATGGCCCGGCCACTCAGCCTTTAACAAACCAAAAAGCTTCTTATCTGGTTCTTTGTAGCTCTCTTGCTTTCACATGATAAAAGGGACTCATTCTCTCAAAGTACATTGCAATTAGTGGTAGAAATTTTACAGCTGAACTCAGATTTTATTAATCTGGGAATACTCTACCTAGTCTTTGTAACTGATAAAGAAACTGTGGTTTATAGGCTCAAAAATGACACTTTTTAAATTAATAATTTAAATGCTTTTTTAAGGTGACTATACAAACACTGAAGAAATACGACATCGTCACATAATATCGTTTTATGTTAAAGAATAACAAGTTTCCTATTACAAAATATGAATTAACAGAAAATAAATACCAAATAAAGGCTTAATTCAACCAAAATATTGAAATAAATTAAAATTATTTTGTAAATTACAACAATTATCTCACATAAATTTTACAATAAAAAATATGTTCTTAAATTACGGTTAATTATTGCTACTAAATAATTAATGAACAATCACAGTTATGTAGTTGGAAGCCACGTCAAGCAATTGTTCCAACACCCTTCTTTCCTTTTTTTATAATGTGGAAAGAAATTAGTATTCATTAGATATCTGTTTAGTTGTTTACTCTATTTTTCTTTGTAATCATTTTTAATATAGTGTACTCTGGCTGTTAATGCACTTGAAAACAGACCATACGACTAAAATTAATTCCAAAACGTGGTAATTTTAAGAAGAAAAAGAAGAAAAAACACTTACTCAGCTTTTAATTAAATGATCATCCTTAGTTTAGTGTCAGGATAAGCATTTGTGATTAAAACGCTTAAGTTAGATTTTAAATTTATAGTTAATTATAATAGAGAAATGTTATAAAATAATAAAAATTTTCTTAAGTTAAGATGTTTTATTTTTGAGTTCAGTTAGAATATACACACAGTCATTTATAAATTATTCCCATCGTAACTTAATTACAATAATCTTAAATTAGAAACCTAGAATATCCATCCCTACACGACCATATAATTATAAACAGGTGTGCGTATGAACGACCACAATACGTGACTTAAATCTACAAATACATATGTATGACTATTATGAATGGGGATATCTGTTTCATTGTTATTTACTATCAAAATTTAAGTGAAAAGAAAGCCCATGTTTTTACAACAAATTTACTATATAAAGAAAACAGGAATAATACATTCACATTATTATAGGCCTAATGTGTGTCCTAATTGCACATGACAGACAATCAATAATCTAATAAGTAATGCAAATAGCTTATAAAACAGCTGATTTTAGATGGAAAATCATATGTTTTTATAAATCAGCTGTTTATAAAGGTATTAATTTTAAGTAAGGTAGTGGCTTCATCTCATGCGTTTTCTATTATATCGAATAATTGAATAAATTATTAATTATTCATGACATTATTAACTAATACTCACAACTTTCTTTGTTAAAAAGATAAGTAATTTCACACACACACACACACACAAACACACACACACACACACACACACACACACACACACACACACACACACACACACACACACACACACACACACACACACACACACACACACACACACACACACACACACACACACACACACACACACACACACACACACACACACACGCACACACACACACACGCACGCACGCACGCACGCACGCACGCACGCACGCACGCACGCACGCACGCACGCACGCACGCACGCACGCACGCACGCACGCACGCACGCACGCACGCACGCACGCACGCACGCACGCACGCACGCACGCACGCACGCACGCACGCACGCACGCACGCACGCACGCACGCACGCACGCACGCACGCACGCACGCACGCACGCACGCACGCACGCACGCACGCACGCACGCAGGCACGCAGGCACGCACGCACGCACGCACGCGTTAATATACTCTATAAACTATAAAGCTCGATGTAGTGATACACTGACCAACCGACCGACCAATCGAACAACCGACCAACCGACCGACTGGTGCGCTATTGTGACTTACGCTATTGTGACAGAAGACTTACGCACGCACGCACGCACGCACGCGCACACACACACACACACACACACACACACACACACACACACACACACACACACACACACACACTCAACCACACACACACACACACGCACGTACGCACGCACGCACGCACGCACATATGTACTGTTTCGTTCATTTAGTACACAATCTATACGAATTTTAAATGTTGTATTGCAAAATTAAGTAAAATGACTAGTTAAGAAAATGTTTTTCAAAGCAGCCATTTTTATTTTGTCAGTAAATGGATTTAATTAAATGTACTTTTCTATTATAAATAAAGAAATTGTATACATTTAAAAAAAAACATTAATTTTAAATTAAAAAACATTGTCTGCGTCGGACCAGACGGGGGAAGTTATACCGTAGACCTTCTATTATCTATATATATATATATATATATATATATATATATATATATATATATATATATAATCCAATGTATGTTTGTTTGTCTGTCTATCCTTTATGCGCTACCAAACCGTCCAGCCGATCACTATGAAACTTGGGGAAGTTGTTCTATATATCCCAGGGAAGGTTTCTGTCCTATTCCCGTTTCTTTAATCCCTCAGGGCTCCATCCCTTGGACTTCTAAAGTTTCAATGTTAATCAAATAGCAGGATGCATGAAGGTATAATAAGTCAAATATAAAAAGAATATCAGCTGTGGGTTTTAAATATGTCAAAATTATACTGTTTATATTTTTATGTTTTGATTTCTTGTGAAGCTATATTAATTGATTGATTTATTTGATTAACAGCTGTTAAATAAAAAAAACAATCGATTAATCGATAGTTCTTAAAAATTTGTTCTTAATTTTCAGCGTGACGCGGTTTCTCGACCAACATCCCATCCCAAAGTGTCTAACGGGCGCAAAGAAGTATAACTTCAAAAAATGTAACATACTATGCACTAATAAGTTATTAAAGAACATATGTTACATTTGTGAGGGTGTATTAAAATGATTTTATTTATTTATCTTAACTGTAACCTAAATTTAACTTTGATGTTCATTCCTCTAGCATTAACGTGTTACTTTGTTGGTATTACCACATTCCCTATTTGCTTTGATTACCAGACAATATCCAGACTACTGTTGTAAACAGCTGATTGTTTGTTGTGAATTTGACAGCTGGTGGAATGTGTTATAAATAGACGTTGTCCACACTATGGAGGCCAAAAAGTTCTAAGTTTGTATGTGAACTATGCATAGTGTCCTGACATAAATTGTTCCCCGATAAAAAAAGTTGAAAAATGTTTGGAGCACTCTTGATCTAACGATGTAAAACACTTCTTACACTGAAAAAAATTACTGCTCTTTATTAGATTAATTAATTTTCTTAATGTATTGTGGACACGAACACCCCAATAACTCTATGTAATAAAGACACTTATAAACTAAACTGAAAATCCATGAAAACTGAAACACAACTAAATTTTTTTTCATATGTCCACATGCTACTGAGCGTCTTATCAATTGTATAATTAAATTAAGTGCTTTATACTTCTATTTATTTTAAATTGACTAAGCAAATTATTTGTGAGACCTAATCTATTTGGTGACCTGTTTATTACTTATTTCAATTCTTTTTTACTCTCGAAAAGATTATGTAAAAGATATGTTTGAAAATAATAATTGCTCTTTTGGATATTACATTTCTACAAACAATTAAATATGTAAATTTAATCCGCGTATAAACCTGTATTTACATATTAAAGTGCTTATTTTAACATATATCTTATGAATTTACATTGTTTTGTAAAAATACATTAAAAAATTAATGTTGTTTTAAAATATGGTAATTTTAGGTGGTAAATAATTCAAAGAGTTCAATTAAAAACATATTAGTTTAAATAATGTTAGTAAATCTGTTATGAATCAGTTAATTACTAAAACGGAATTGTGTTTTGTTCTAATAATAGTAGGAACCATATTCATAATTTTGACACCCTTCATTGCTGTCAATTGTGACATTACAGAGTAAAAATCTTCCCAGCTGTATTTATACATACAGCAGAACTAATGTCAATTAGACCGAAAACTTAAGTGAATCATAAATGCACACTCAGCTTCCGACATCAGAAAAACTGCAAACAACTTTATTGTAGCATTAATTAAACATTATTTCTTTATTTTTAAAACTTCGCTCGTTAGGGGCTGCACCCCAACGCCACACAATACTCCATAATGTGACTGGTAGTCATGGAGAAGCATGCCCTACTGTGTCGTATTGGATTTTTCATCGGTACTCAGCCTGCAGTCATACTTTGCAAATCATACTTTGCAGTCTTACTGTTCATAATATAAATGTTTACACGTTTTGTAAATTGAGTTAAATAATTATAAAAATATAAAAATACGACTGATTTGTAAATTCCCAATTTTGTTAACTAAAAACAATCAATACGCTACGACTGCATGGTTTAACAATCACTATCAATCATGTTATAAAAATAACTATTGAAATCCGTTCAGTTTTTTTTTTCAAATCTTAATAGGCAAAAATACCAATATACATATTCGAATTTACCTGTTTATTAAAAAAACTACCAAAAAATTGCATTACAGAGTCATTTTACATAATTTTTAACTATTCATATATTTTTTGCTTAGGTGCTATAACATTAAATCTTTATCATAACCATGGTTTGTATTAACCAACCACACAGTTCGTGCTTTGTAGGGTAGAAATAGTGACCTAGAAAAGGCATGAGGTTACCCAAAGCCATCAATAAGTCTTCGTTAAAGAGAATTTAACGTACATTCCTAGGAATAATTTATATTTATCCAACAGCGTAATACTGTTTGAACTAACGTATTGCTGGTATCTCAATAATTAAGAAAAAAACCTTTACTAGAATAAACAGCAAATTTAACCATAATTAGTGGTGACCAGGAGGGAGTTAAAATATTAGTTGTTGTATTTTGAAAGAAAATTTAAGTAAGCCTACTAAACTGGAAAATAAATTTTAAAATATACCTATGGTACTTTTTAAAAAAATCAACCTTTAAATAACTTTAAAAATTCATGCATGTAGGTAGATCTTCTGATTAATAATGTTTCTTTGTTGAAATTACCTTTTTTTAATGGCATTAAGCAAGAATAACTGAATTTCAATTGGACTCATTGTTTTACTTGAGTATATTAGCCCGTAGTGGCGAAGTGGGGAAATCACAAGTATGTTTTTTCTTAGAACATTTTACCATAATGTTTTTGTGGCATCAAGGCATATATACTAAACCTGATGTGGCATACTTTATACAGAAAATCCAGAAGGTATATTCTCTTTGACTAGACTTTTTGAAGTTATACTTCTTTGCGCCCGTTAGACACTTTGGGATGGGATGTTGGTCGAGAAACCGCGTCACGCTGAAAAGTAAGAACAAATTTTTAAGAACTATCGATTAATCGATTGTTAATCGAAGAAATTTAGTCGAAGAAATTACTGATAATGATAATATAGGTGTATAATATAATAATGAAGTCACGTATAATACATTGAAGATAAATATATTGAATAATATTGAAAAAATGTCTTATATTTCATTTATATATTCTGTCTGTTTGTGTACGTGAGTGGGTGTATGAGAATGGCCAAAGAAGTATAACTTCCAACGTGTGGTCCGACGCACACCCAATTTGTTTTTTACAATTTTTAATTTTACACAGACTTGGGGTATCATTAAATGTGCTTACATTTTCAAAACATACAATTTTTGTTCTTAAAATGTATTTTTTAAACACTTTTTACTAGAAATATAATTTTAATTTCACTGAACGGTTTTACTAAATATAAACTGGGTGGTACTAAACTGACCTTACATGCTATCCCAAGAAGCTACAAGATATGGCAAACAATTTAGAGATATTTCAAAGTAGAAATAAATATAAAGAAAAATTATCTGTTTTGTGATAGTTAATTTAAATTAAGATACAGTCAGGTAGATTTACAGTCAAATTTACACAATGGGATGAGATCTTGAAATCTTGAAAATATTTAAGTACAATTTAAAAAGGACAAAGTGAACTTGATTATTTTAAATTAATGCTGCTAACCCGTTGTCAAATTTAAATATTTTTTTGAAGAATAATAAATATAGGAAAAGTCGAACTGACCATTGCTGTAGATATGTTTCAAACAACAAGAACTGTTATTCCATTTTACCACTATGCAATGATCCACTGAAATTATTCATATTGTATACATTTGAAAAACTTCAATGTTTATATTACAAAATGCAACACACTATGCACTAATTTATTAAAGAACATATGTTACATTTGCGAGGGTGTATTAAAATGGTTTTATTTATTTTTCTTTTAACTGTACCCTAAATTTAACTTTGATGTTCATTCCTGTACCTATAATGTACTACTAAATTAATATTTCGTTGACTATTATACAGGTAAAGGGAGTTTATGTAAATGAATCCGTGCAATCAGTTTGCACAATCCTGGGCCTAATTATTTAAGCCTAGCCCATTAGTGTTGTTCCAGCCTTGAAGCGTTGGTAGGAGGTATACCACTTTCATATGTCGCCAGTACAAAGACTTAATATATTATACAAATATGCTATCCAT